>CAOJZF010000368.1:0-25034 GCA_948465475.1 Thalpophila matura
CTTTGGTAAGGTCAAAAGTCATTTTTTGATATAAATAAGTTATCTAAAAGATTCAACTAGTTGATATAGATAATAAGAAAATGGACCATAAACTAATGATCTTCTCAATCAAATCTGACTTTTTAAGGCCTCCTGAACCCATCCAACTGAGGGTCTATATATGTGTATTCTTATACCATCAAATCAAGTAGAAGACCCTATTGTTTTTTTTTTAACAAAAAATAATCTACCTGGCAACAGAGGAGTTTGAGACTCTAGTATATTTTTAATTTTTTTTATCTGTTAATATAGTATTTTATAACATTAATGTAGTTGATCAGATATGTTTTATTAAATCTTATGTTTAGGGGAACTGATATATACCTCTCAAAAGCTCATTTATATATAATAGCCATAATCTTTCAAAAAAAATATTGATTAAAGAAATCCAGTGAACATTGTTTATTTTCTAATACTTTGAGAAAGTCCTTAAAAACTTATCTTATCAACAATAATCATGACCATCAACTGCAGATTTATGATATCAATAATAACCACTTTGTATAAAGAGATTTAGTGTGTCTCTATATATTACTATCTAATTAAACTTATAATAATTGGTCACATAGATCAAAGAAACTAAACAATAGTAATGCTATTTCCTTATGCTCCAAAAGTAGAAAGATAATTTGTTTTAAGCTAACTATAATTTTGTGCTGTTTTATATTAATAATAGTTTTGGTTTGAGGCTAGGAGATAGGTTTGGGAGTGTTTACCATATTAGCTAAAATATTTTTCCACAATCTCTAGGAAATGAGAAGGCTCACCCAATTATAATAGTTGTCAGATATGGATACTATTGTTTTAAAACAGTTCTAGTTTTGCCAAGAGATTTGCCATATTCTCTTATAGATCAAAGGGTATAATATTTTACTAATAAGGTGAGGGTTTATTCTGTTTTTAAGTTTACTATGAGGAATATGATGATTAAATTCAGTTAAATTTCAAACAACTACCTTTTTTTTATAAAAAAAAAAAAAGTAAGATTTGAATTGAAAAGGTAGTTTTGTAAAAAGTAGTTTTCAAGAGCTGCTTGACTCATCATTAGTAGAGTAAAGATATTTGTCTAAATGAGGATTGTTAATTATGATATATGTCACTCCTCTTAAATTGAATACACTAATTACTTTTGTAAATTAAAGATTATTGTTATGTCAATAAAAGAAAATTTTAAGGTATAATATAATTATTGATATAAAGTTTTATTCTAACTATATATCTATATAATATGGCTATATGATTAGAAAATGTTATTGTAAATAATAATAATATACATATGTACTTAAGTCTAATGATAATTGTGTTGGTTTTTCACAACTAAGTATTAATGAGAGAAATAATATATGTCATGATCTATACCAATGCAATACCAGATATGTAACTGCAAAAACATTATAAAAGTTAATATAAGAAGGTACCATTGTTCTAAAAATTAATTTGAATTTGATCTTAATTATATAACATTTTAGTCTAATATAACAATACTATTTAGTTAAAAGCACTATCATCAAAAACTTGTACTAAAAGACTCTAGTTGATGATAATACTTACATGTGTATGGAGATAAAAAGTTTAAACAGATAAATAATATTCTCTTAAAATTCATTTAAGATTTAATATTTAACATGTAAGATCTATTGATAAGAAAAATCAATTACATCAATTCAAATAATTAATTGAATTCTTAGAGGTAAAATAATTGTATATATCTTTATGATAAAATCTTGCTCTTTGCAATCAAAATCTTCATCATTTTGCACTTAACTCAATATACCTGATAACCAATTACCATCAGATGTTTAGTATTTTTTTAATTTATAAGTATAGTTCATGTACCTTTCTGATAAAATTTAGTCTATAATAATTAAATGTATATTATATATAATAAATTGATCTATAATTCTCAACTCTTTTATTGACTAAAAAATAACAATCTTTCCCAATAATAATTTATCTAATTGCTATTTGCATGTGATATTGAATTAAAAATCTCATTTACTTCACATCTTGTTATATCTATGAACATGTCGCTTTTTACAAGTTGACATGTTATAGATAAAATACATATAGCAAAGGTTGATTTTCTTAGAGATTAAGACACACGCTTTTTTTTATGTTATTTTACACTTAAAATACCAAATTAAAGTAATTCCAATGATCTATGCAAATAATTGATCGTATATACTAAATTTATCTTGTATAGTCCAACTGATATAATTTATCGATATGCTATCTTTTTATGCTTGATAAATGGATTTTATTTCTTGATTTGTTTTATTTGATTTATGTTTGCATACGCTGGTCAATATTTAGTACTCACTCGCTGATTTAATTTTCTGAATGGTTACATTTATTTTTGCATCGCAGAGGGTATCCCGATAATTCTAGTTTGTAAAATATAATATCCACCCAATTAAATCCTATTTCAATGAAAACTGATACCTAATTTCAAAGATATTCGATACTAAATCCAATCAATATCAATCTCAGTAAAATGAAAATGATATTGGCAAAAAAAATTCTTAGGCGCAAAAAATAGTAAAACCATCAAAAGCGATTTTTAATAAGCCTTTCTCTTTTACAAGGTTCTTTTGACCAAGTTTTTACCATGCTTATTCCTCAGAAGAATCGCAAACTCATCTACGAGAACCTTTTCAAAGGTACAAAAAAATACCAAAAAACAACAAATATTAAAGTATAACGTTTTTAGAGGGTGTTCTTGTTGCCAAGAAGGACTTCGATGCTCCCCGTCACCAGGACATCAAAGTTCCCAACCTCCAAGTCATTAAAGCTCTTCAATCCCTTGACTCCAGGGGATACGTCAAAACTCGTTTCTCTTGGCAATATTACTATTACTCTTTGACTGATGATGGTATTAACTACTTGAGAACCTTCCTTCACCTTCCCGAATCCATTGTTCCCGCTACCCACAAAAAGGTTGATCGTCCTTCTGCTCCCAGATCTAGCGAACGTAAGTCTTTTTTTAGAGTTCCCTAGTTTTAACATTCCAATAGAATGGAACGGTGATCGTGCTCCTCGTGGAGAACGTGATGGTTATCGTCGCCGTGAAGAGGGCAAAGATGTCCAATCTGGTGATTTCAAGCCTGAATTCGTAAGGAGTCTTTTTAGAATTTATACTAAAATTATTAGCGTGGTGCTTTCGGCCGTGGAAGACCTTCCCGCGATTAGGCTTTTCAAAATAAAGTCACAAAATAAAATTTTCAGTGACTTAATATTTTATAAACATAGTCCTGATTAACACTTTGGGTAGCGAATTGTCACTCATTCTTTTATTTCACTTTGTTCAACTAGCTTTTACTATTACACGCTAAAACTTGTGTGACTTTTTACCTTTTTATAGCCTTCTGATTCTTTCAGACCACTTTTTTTAGTACTCGATATTTCATGTTGGATAGTTTAGATTTAATAGTGTGATATTAGTTATAGAAATCTGACGGTTCAAAAAATCGCCCTTTTAGAATTGAGATTTTGTATTTCTACTTCAGTTTGTAAGTATGTACTTATATTTTGTTTTCTTTTAAAGTATTTCTTTTTACTTGAAAATACTTTTCTTATACCTCTGAAATTTTCGGTAAATGAGTTGAATCCAAATGGTAACATGTTTTAATTAAATCAATATTGTTTTTTCCTGAGTTTTGATATAAGCTTGTCAAAAGCAAAACTTAGATAAATTGAAGTGTAGCTTAAGGCTGAGAAAAAAGAGCTTCATATGAGAATATGTCTTTTTAAGTATATTATAAAAATTAGACAGTGTAGTTTGGAGGATAATTTTTCAATAATAAGTTAAAACAAGACTTAAATATTATATTCAAGTTAAAATACCTTTAATTTAACAGAAATTAGTGTTAACAAACATAATGGCAGCATTGTTTATTATTATTTTGAAAGACATAACTATTTAAGGTAAATATAATAGATATGTTAACTAATAATTATAGAAATATATTCTTAAATACAGACTTACAAATTGTTTATTAGTAAAAGAAAGACTGATTAGGTCTTTTTTTCTTTTGAAAAAGAAAAACAACATGAGTGATTTTTCAAGAGAAAAGCAGAAATGTAATGATGATCTATTCTATAAGATTTGTAGAGTTTAATATCACTAGAAGTTATAGGCTAAAAACTATATAACTCCAAAGCTTAGATATAGATGAAAAAAAAGTAAAACATAAATAGATAATTTTAGGTATAGTTTATAAGACTGAATGATTTCTTTATATACTAACAAGTTTTTAATGATAAGATAAGTCAAAAACTGGTAACTATATGAAATAAAATGTTGTCCTAAATTAGTGTATACAAAAAGGGAATTATAATTAAGACAATATAACTTAAGCCAAAATACACTATATCAAGCATAGGCTAAATGAAAAATAAAATGTATCACTTTTTAGGGTGTATGTAAGTAATTAACTAGATAAATAATTTCATTATGGTTGCTTTTTAGATAGATTTCAGTCCAAGATAATGACTACATAATAAATTTACAATAATTTTTACAAAAGTAACTGCTTTTATAATATTCAATAAATGTTATAAATAATTTAAAGTAGATAAAAAAAAAAGAGATACTTTTAACATATCCAAAAATCAGTAAAACAAAAAAATTAACAGTAGAAGCTAAATTTATATAAAATAAGGTTTTAATTGACATTACCTAAAAATAAATTATTTAAAACTTAATTTTATAAGAAGCTAAAACACTAATGAAAATTATAATAGAAAAGACTTAGATTATGTTAATAAGTTTATTTGGTAAAATGTTTTTTTATCTAATAAAATATCATATCAATATAGTTATCATCTTAATTCTATTCATACAAGAAAGTGTTTTAGTGAGGAGAATATAGAAACTGAAAATCATTATATTTTAGATTAAGAAACTATGTATTATGTTGTCTATATTTTCAAATTAATTTTAAAGTAAAAATTGTTTTGAAGATCAAGTGTGGCAGTTATTGTAAATTTAATATATTAAAACTAGTGTTGACTATTAATTTGTATTTTTACTGATTGTTGCTTTAGAAAATTTGTGGTGTTTATAGATAATTAATTATATTAAAAGTTCTCTTTAATAGAAGATTAAAATAATCAGAGCTATTTTCCAATAGACTTAGAAGTGAATTATATAAAGTTCTTTATAAAAGTAACCAATAAGATATAAGATATGTCTGAAAAAACTGAGTGTAATAATTTTAGTAAATATGTGATTATAGTTTCCAAGTACCTCACACATTAATTTTAGTTGCTTTTAAAGCTATAATTTTAGCTGATAAAATTATTAATAAAAATGAAACTATAAATTTGTTAAAATACTTTTCACCAATGTAGAGAACTGGTTGATTGACCAAACAATACCCAATTTTGCCTATTGATGGAATTGTCCCTAGATTAAGCAAAAAGGACTAGTTGCTCTTGTGTTATGGATTTTGTTGATAACCATCAGAACCATATAAATCAACAAATCATATGAGCAGTTCAGGACTGTAGTCAGCTCCAAAAGAAACGTCCTAAACTGGAAGGATCCCCTTTTATCATCAGCCTCAATTGCTGGTAACTTATATTAAGATTAAGAGGAGTATAACAGTAACTAGTTTGGTGTCAACTAGACAGTTTACTCAGCCAATCAGTCCTCTTAAGTATTCAAACCCCAGTTAAAATCTAGCTTAACTTGGATTCCCTGAACTGGCTATGTAATTAATTGTTCTAGATAATAAGACCACTACTATTTGTATTCTTAAAGTATTAAATAAATTTATTAGTCAGCTAGTAACCACCAAAAAATTAACCATATAAATATCAAAGAATCTCCTGGAGTCAGTTTAGTAAAGTTCTTCTTAATAAGAGTTATTAGTATCAACAAAAATTCAATTAAAGAATTCTGGCTCATAGAATGCCAAATTATAATCAATACTCATATAGAATTACCGCTATCATCAGTAATAGCAAGAAATCATACAGCTGTAGCCGCTAAGTAGAAGCAATCATTCAGCTATAGTTGCCAACAAACACTTTTGGCCTCAAGCAAATCTTATTCCCTAATAAACCTGTTTGTAGTAGAATCTGAGACTATGGAAGATTCTTCCCTTCTTTAACAAGTATTGATTGTTATTTTATTGAACTTAATATGGTCTTTCTCAAACTACAACATCCAAACTATGTTCCTGATCCCTAAATCAGTCTTTTCCTTATTTAAGTCTAATTTGGGTTGTAACTCATTTATTCTCTTATTCTTTTTACACCAATCACTTTTTCCTATGAATCCTATCTTAGTCAAATTAATCAACCCTAATTTGATTGCCCTTTTCCGTAGTTTTATAAAAAAAAACCTTTTTATTCTGAAATAAACTAAATGATTTTTGACCAGACCTTTTTATATACATCTCTATTCCTAAACAAATATCTTTCCTTAATTCAAAGCTGTCTTGTTCCTTTATCCCAGAAAACAGCATCATAATTAGTAATAACAGGTACAATATTTTGACTTACTGCACAAACCCAAATCTAAAACAATTAACTGCAGACTAGCCTTTGCTTGCCTACAGTTCTGGTGCTCACTACAGAGGTTTTTGTGCAAACCAAGCTGATCTAAGCCTAGGAACATTCAACTATGCCTTTAATACCCTGATTTCCATGGGAATCTGCTAGAGAGGAAGAACAACTCACCCCATTACCATCCTATACTGTTATTGAGCCTGTCAAGAGCCTCAAATTAGTACCCTATAATGTGGACAATGCTCAAGCCCAATTAACCGCTTAAGACCTTGCCATGGGGATTTTAACTCCCAACTCTCCTTCAGTTAGAGGCCAAAGTTTACAAGTAGACATAACTTATTCTCAGCTGCTCAACTCTTACATCTTACCTGTCACCCAGTCTATCAAAAATTATAACCAAAATTTTGTACACCCCACAATTTTACACCATCAATTTCTATTTGGAGCTCATTATGACAAGATTCTCTCCTTACAGAACCAGGTGCAGGTGGCCTATGAAAGCTACAACTCTCTAAGTTCCTGGACTATAAGCCAATTTAGTATCCTGGAAAATATTTTAGTAGCAAATAAAGAACAAGTAGACTTTCTCCAACAACAAAACAATACTCTTGTCACTAACCTGGAACCCTACATTGAAGACAGGGTCAACAAAGGAGTTAGGATAATATAACTCAAATTGGAGAATCATCAAACGTTTGTAGCCAAACAATTTTCTCAAGCCAATTCAACCTTTGATTCTCAAATACTTGAGTTAACTTTGTACATCTCCTCAAATGAAAGTCTCCAACAACAGATAGCTGATGAAGTACACTCCCAAATAGCAGCCAAGCATAATGGGTGTAACCCCTCCTGTCCCTGCTATGAGAAAATCAGAGCCTTCAAGGAACAGGAAGAAAATCACAACTACTCAGCTGACTGTCCTTGCTAAGATCTAATTAACACTGTTTCTCAATGCCTAGACAAACAAAAATCCCTGTCAGAAACTTGAGTAAAAGGACTCATCTTCAAATAAACTTGGTCCATGATTATTAAATTTAGAGAGAATCTCAATAGTTATGTAACCAAGGAAGAGCTTGCCACTGTCTTATGTACCAAACAACAACTCTTCACCTCTAGTATGAGCAACCTTACCAGTCAAATGGAAAAAAAGCTTGCCTTGTTTAGAGAGCCCTTTAGACGTCTGGTCAATCAAGTAACCTTCCTAAAAGATAGCCACAATGATTTTGATGTAACCCAGAAACCTCAAGAATTCTCAGCGCTCCTTTAATGAATGAGTAACTCTTATGGAATCCTACTTTAACAATATGGACGCCAGATCTAATCATTCTCACAACTCTTCCTCCACCTCTCAGGCCCATTGGCTAACCACTGATAATCCCAATCACATCCTTGTATTAGACTCAAATATTGGGGATTCTTCTAACTCTGCTCACCAGAGTCCAGAAGACCCTAATTTTAAACCATACTTTAAGACTACTTACAATCCGGATGAGGGCGCCTTAGCTACTTTCCTCCAAATGTATGAAGTGGCTATGAAAGGCGCCAGTTTGCAGCAGAAAGCCCAACAAATATTAGGATACCTATATAGAGGAGCCATGGAAACAGTTGACCCCTTGATTTAACCTGGTATGACCTGGGACAAAACAAGAGAAGTGTTAGTAACAGAATTTGGAAGCAATCAAGATATCAGAAATTTAAGATCCTCCTTCATGGCTTTAAAATATCATCCCAGTGCTTCCTTGGAAAAGTTTGCCTGTAAATTTTATATAATAGCTCAACAACTAAAAACCACCAAAGATATAACCCTGGAAGAAGTAAAGACAGCCCTTCTATCCTCTATTTATGAAAAAAAGCCTTTACACCGGCACATGGTTATTGCGCTGCAAACCTGCAAAACTATAAAAGGTAAAAGAAGCCTTATTGGAAATCAAATCTTCATACCCAGGAACTTCCTCAAAACATAACACAGGCCTTCCTTCCAGCCAAGAAATCACCCCATCTAAAATCATGTTGATCAATTCTGAGACTAAAACTCCCTCAGAACAAAGTCAATTAGTGAAATGTTCCCACTGTAGGAAGAAGGGACATTCCAAAGACAGATGCTGGGTGAAACATGGTTGTCCCAAAGTAAACCAAATCAAACTGGAAGATCAAAACAATGAAGATCCTCCCTAATACAACAATTCCAATTAAGTCTATTACTTGTATCAACCAGAGGAGGATGTTTCAGACAACAAAGATGAATATAGCAATGAGATTGGATATCATATAATTGGGGCCCCCCCTCTCTTGATGTCCCCCTCCGCTTAATACCACAAGATCAGGGGACTTCCAAACATTCTTATCTATCCCAGTATCCCTCTTCTACATTTGGTTGAATCCTCTCTAGAAGGAGAACTTCTAGTCCAGAAACTAGTTACTCCCGTTCTCTATACAGCCCCTGTTGAGAAAGTATATCCTTTTCATTCAGGAGTAAACCACTTCAACCCCACAATTCCCCCTTTTTGTCTACATGTTACAAAAAGTTGAAGTATTCATAAAAAAAATTAAAGTAACTGCCATTATTGACACTGGGGTACTGGTTAATGTTGTTAGTACCAAGTTGATGAATTGTATAAAGCTGGCTCTAGATCTCCATTATACTGAACAGTACAGGACTGCCGGTCCAGTAGCAACTAAGAAAATTGGAGCATACTCTGCCATACCTATGAGGTTTGGAAAATTTGTCAATACTGCCCCAGCCATAATTCTTCCCAACAACAATGATAACATGCTCATTGGGACCCAATTTCTGCAAGAATTCAACAGTATTATCAACTTCAAGGATAACTACCTATCTCTACTCTTGTATCAAATACCAATAGTAGTACAAGAAACAGAACCTTCAAATCAGAAAAGAATATCCTGTTATATTGAGGATGAGAATTCCATTCATGTTCTGAACTACTCCATAATGTTAAATAGTAGCAAACCTCTCCCGCCATCTGTTCCAGTCAACAAGAAGATCCCTTTTTTTGCCAAACAAGCAATCAAAATCCTCCTGGGAAAAAAATTCATTATTCCCTACTCAGTAACCATTGAGATCCCTAAGAAAACCACCCTCAAAATTATTCTATCAATAATCCCACTTTAAAAGAACCACTAGCCTGCCACAGAATATACAATCAGACCTATCAGGACCAACTTCTTTTATTACTAGGCAATATAACCACCCAGCTATAGTAATGTGTAAAAGAACTAACAAGAAATATACCAATAACAACAAATGGAAAATATTATTACATTGGAAAAGGAATTGAGAAGTCAAAGAGTGATATGACAAAATACAAGCATTGATTGTGACAAAAAAATATTGTTTAAAAGTATAAAGAGGATAAGGCCGTCCAGGTTGAAAAAGAAGAAGAATAAAACTGTATTGCTGATTGGTCAAGTTTCAACTCAGGACAGATAGTTGTGAGGAAAAGGACGGTGAAAGAAAAAGAGAAAAAGAAGGTAAAATAAATAATGCATTTTAGGAAAAATGAAAAGTATTGGGAAAGAAAATGCATTTGCAATGGGGAAAGTAATCAAGATAGAAATAAGAAGAGTATTGATAAAGAAAAATGCATTTGGAACAAAGAAAGTGATTGAGATCAAAATAAGAAAGGTATTGGTACAAAAGGAGTTTTAAAGAGAGGAAAAAGTTTCTCTTTTCCTTTTAGTTTTTCTCCAGAGAGTTTGAGAGAAGATTTACAAGAGAAAAGACTATTAAAGGAACAATTCTAAAGTTTATTGTGTGAATAAATAAAAGACTTACAATAAAAGTTATTTCTTAAATTTCTAGTTTCTATATTTTATTTTGTTTATCAAAAGAAAATGTCAGATGTTTCTCAAAATTGTGAAAATAGCGAGACAAGTTTCATGAAAGAAATCATTAATGAAAAGATTAAACAAAGTTTAAATTTGACTATTAGTGAGGGAGAACCAAGAGAACTATACCAAGATTATATTGAGAAGTTAAGTCTAATAGAAAAGAAAGTATTACGGTTTTATATCAAAGAAGACAGAGTGGAGCTAACTCATTTCTTGTTTGAAGATATTTCAAAAGCAGTGGACCATTATTGTAATATAGGATTGAACCATCCTACATTTTAGAGCCCAACACGGGGGACATCTGAAGATACAAGAAATGGAAGTAGAAAATTAGACCTGAAGGCAGTACCAAAGATGTCAATATTTTCAGGAGAATTGTTGGATGGTTATAATTTTATCAAAACGTTTAAATTAACTACTCAGGGAGAGACCAAGAAAGATAAAATAAGTTTATTTGGTATTATGTGTGGGTGAAAGTGATGGAATGGTTTTGGGGAAGAGAATTTGTGTTGTGGAGTATTTTGGAAGAAGAATTTAAGAAAACATGGTGTAAAAGATTATTGCCAACAGAAGCTATGCAAGGGATCCTAGAATTACAACAAGGGGAAGATGAGCGGGTTTGAGAGTATATGTCAAAATTCAATGAGTTTAAAAGGTTTGTAGGGGATGCAGTTCCGGATAAAGGGTGCTTTGATTTCTTTTTACAAAACACCCATGAAGGAGTGAGAAAACATTCATTGGAATTATTATTGGATCCAAGTTTAAGTTGGAATAGTTTGTTGTCAAGAGCAACATACTTGGATATTAATGAGCCTTGAGTATCTGGGATTGGTAAAAGAAATAAAGCTGATTGAAAGATGGAAAAGAACAATATAAGTTGGCAAATACGGCAGTAGAAGGTGAAAGTAAAGTGAAGACCAAAGAAGAGAAGATTGAGTCACTTGGAAAATTGGTGGAAAGTTTGCAAAAGGAGTTAAAGGAGTTGAAGGCTAAGAGTAATACTAGTGTGAATGATTGTTTAAGGAAAGTTCCAGGGGGATCAGGAAGTGATTTGTCACAAGTTTGATGCTTTTGATGTTTCTGTTTAGGACATATGGCGAAAAATTGTTATAGCAAAAATAAGGTCAGAGGAGCAGAGTTTACAAAAGAAGATGAAGCAAGAGATAAAGAACAAGAACAGACAAGGAAAGTCAAGCGGAACTAAGAGAGGAGGTTAGTTCCACAAATGAAGTGAAATCCTCAGTAAAAGACAATATTAAGAAAGAGGTCAAAGAAATAAAGGATCAGGCTAGCATGATTTATTTGGCAGAGCATTTTAAGTAGTCTTGGAAAGGGGCGTTAGCAATTCAAGCCAAGATAAATGGAAGCTTAAGAGTGTGTATCAATCTTAGAATGGTAAATAGAAAAATAATAAATGTTGCATACCCAATGCATCAAATTGATGATCAAATCAAAAAGATGGCTGGTGCAAAGTATTTTACAACATTAGATTTAACAAAGGGCTACCATCAGATGCAATTAGACCCAGAATCAAAAGAAATTACTGCTTTCACAAGTCAAAAAGGATTATATCAGTGGTTAGTATTACCTATAGGTATGAAAACGTCAGGGGCCGTATTTTAAAGGTTGATAGATTTGATACTTGGAGATTTACAACCCAGGTGTGCGGTTGTTTACATTGACAATATCACAATTTTTAGTAAAACATATGAACAACACAAAAAGGATGTGGAGGAGGTGCTACGGAAGTTAGACAGAGCAAATATTAAGGTGAATGTCAAATAGTGTTCATTTGTAAAAAGGTCAGTTAAAGTATTAGGGCATATGGTGTCAGAAGAAGGAGTTGCTCCAAATAAAGAAAAGGTTGAAGCAATCCAAAAGATTAAAGTACCAACTACTGTAACCAAAGTGAAAAAGTTTTCTAGGAGTGTTAAATTTTTACCAACAATTTATATGTGATTACGCAGAAAGAGCCGAGGATTTAGTAAAACTAACTAGAGGAAAAAAAAAGCAGAGTGAGTTTTGTTGGGGAAAGGAACAACAGGGTTGTTTTGAGGATTTAAGAGAAAGTTTAATGAGTGCTCCAGTATTGAAATATTCAGATATGGAGAAAGAATTCTTTATTGAAACTGACACGTCATCAATAGGAATGGGGGCAGTGTTATCTCTAAAATATCAATTGGAAAATGAGTATATCAATTTACCAGTAGCCTTTGCATCAAAAACATTGAAGAAAGCAGAGAGGAATTATAGTACAACAGAGAGGGAAGGATTAGCGGTAGTATGGGGGGGTCAAGAATTTTAAATTGTATGTGTTTGGGATGAAATTCATGATCATAACGGATCATGCAGCATTAAAGGTGTTAAAAGATAAATCACAATTAGAAGGTCAATTGATGAGGTGGGCCAAATACTTAACTTAATATGAGTTTGATATTGTTTTTTGTGCAGGAAAAGAAAATGTGGTAGCAGATTATTTGAGTCAGAATTATCTGGTTCTAACAAGGTTAATGTTATCGGAGAAAGAGAAGGAAGAAGAAGTAGAATGCAAAAAGAGAGAACATATTTTTGTCAGGAAAGATTGTTGAGAAGCATTAATGAAGGACATTCATCAAAATATGACAGGACATCTTAAGATAGCAAAGCTATATGCATTCATGAAACAGCAGTTTTGGTGGAAAGGAATGTATAGAGATTTAGAAAAGGTCATCAAAGAATGTGATGTATGTGCTTGGTTATCAAAAGTGATAGGATATCAACTGTTAAATCCAATCAAATCAACTTATCCGTTTCAGTACATATCAATAGATACCAGTTACGTAACTGTGAAATCAGGATTGGATGGAAAACCAAAATACAAGTATTTTGTTGTGGCTGTTGATCATTTTACAAAGTGGGTAGAAGTAAAGACAATGGTTGTAGAAAATTTGAAGAATATCTTAGATTTTATTTTAAATAATATAGTTTATTGTTTTGGTTGTCCAATGTACATTAAAACAGATGGGGGAAGACTGTATGTGTTGGAAGCAATTTGAATTTTTTGTGATAGATTTCAAATAAAACATAAAATAATGTCACCATATCACCCGGAGTCAAATGGGTTGGCAGAGAGATTTATTCAAACAATAAAGGGAAAATTAGAGAATGTCAAGTTGAATGAAATTACCAATTGGAGAAAGGCATTACAAATTGCGGTTGCAGCATATTGGATGGTGCCTCATTGGGGGACAGGATTTTTGCCGTTTATGATGTTATATGGTCAAGAAGCAATATTACCTCAAGAAATACAATACGTGAAAGGGAAGGAAATAATTAATTATGAGCAAGCAGTGAAAGAACATATGAAAGAAATGATCAAGATACACAAATTAGCAATGTCTAGAAATAAGGAATATTTATGCAAAAATTTATTTTGATAACAAGAAGGTGAACAAAAAGAAAATGTATACGTTCAGAATAGGCGACCAAGTATGGTTTAACATAAATCGTCAAATAGTAGATAAAAAGAAATATACGACCCAGTGGATTAGACCGTGTGAAGTAATGGCAACACCGTTAGGAGGACTTTAGACTTTAAAAACAAAAACAAAAGATTCAGCAATGATATTCAATTGGATACACCCACAATTCTTGAAACCATTCCAAGGAGAGGCTTTATAAAATAGACATAATATACTCTTCATTGTTTGTTATTAAGGAAATTGGGGAGTAATATAGTAATGTGTAAAAGAACTAACAAGAAATATTCCGTGAATAACAACAAATAAAAAATATTATTGCATTGGAAAAGGAATTGTGGAGTCAAAGAGCAAAATGCCAAAACACAAGCATTGATTATGACAACAGAATATCTTTTAAAAGTATAAAGAGGATAAGGCCGTCCAGGTTGCAAAAGAAGAAGAATAAAACTGTATTGCTGATTGGTCAAGTTTCAACTCAGGACAGATGGCTGTGAGGAAAAAGGATGGCGAAAGAATAGAGAAAAAGAAGTTGAAATAAATAATGCATTTTAGGAAAAATGAAAAGTATTGGGAAAGAAAATGCATTTGCAATGGGGAAAGTAATCAAGATAGAAATAAGAAGAGTATTGATAAAGAAAAATGCATTTGGAACAAAGAAAGTGATTGAGATCAAAATAAGAAAGGTATTGGTACAAAAGGAGTTTTAAAGAGAGGAAAAAGTTTCTCTTTTCCTTTTAGTTTTTCTCCAGAGAGTTTGAGAGAAGATTTACAAGAGAAAAGACTATTAAAGGAACAATTCTAAAGTTTATTGTGTGAATAAATAAAAGACTTACAATAAAAGTTATTTCTTAAATTTCTAGTTTCTATATTTTATTTTGTTTATCAAAAGAAAATGTCAGATGTTTCTCAAAATGGTGAAAATAGCGAGACAAATTTCATAAAAGAAATCATTAATGAAAAGATTAAACAAAGTTTAAATTTGACTATTAGTGAGGGAGAACTAAGAGAACTATACCAAGATTATATTGAGAAGTTAAGTCCAATAGAAAAGAAAGTATTACGGTTTTATATCAAAGAAAACAAAGTGGAGCTAACTCATTTCTTGTTTGAAGATATTTCAAAAGCAGTGGACCATTATTGCAATATAGGATTGAACTATTCTACACCAGCTTATTCACGCTTTTTGAGGACACTAAATTATTTCAGGGAAACTTTTTTGAATTGAGAGTATTCTTTGGTTCATCACATCAGTAATTTAGATGAATTGGGCTTAGAGGACAACCCAGTTGGTCAAGTCCACTCTATTTAGGAACTTCTGGATGGGTTTAGTGACTTATTTGTGGCCTAAGATAATGATTTTTGGTCTTATGAAGAACATCACCCATAGTATTGACACTGGGACCTCCCTCTCCTTTAAATCTAAACCCTACCAGAGATCTCTTACTGAAGAGACTCAGGTTAAAAAAGAACCAGGGGAACTACTGGAGAAAAAGATTATTCAACCCTCCTTTTCCCCTTAGTTGTCTCCTCTCCTACTTGTAAAAAAGAAAAATGGGGGATATTGGGTAGTCATGGATTACCAACGCCTAAACCACCTTACCAAGAAAGATTCTTACCCCATTCCACAAATTGATGATGCCCTACACAGATTAAGAGGTTCTAAATTCTTTTCCGCTATAGATCTTGCCAGTGGCTATTGGCAGATCAAATTATTTAAGGAAGATTGAGAGAAGTATGCTCTCATCACTTCTGAGGGACTTTTTGAGCCCACTGAAATGCTTCAAGGACTCTGCAATGCCCCTGCCACTTTTCAAAGAGCTATGGATGACATCATGGGAGACCTCAAACTTTCTTGTGTTTTATTTTACTTAGATGACATTACCATTTTCTCAAAAACTTTCTCAGATCATTTGTCTCATCTGCAAGAGGTATTCCAATGTCTAAGAAGTGCCGGCCTTAAACTCAAACGGGAAAAATGCTCTTTTCTTATAACCCAACTTGAATTTTAGGCCACAAGATTTTGATGACTGAAATTCAACTCCAGAAAAGTAAGGTAATAGCTATCAAAAAAATGTCCCCTCCCAAATCTTTAAAGGATGTTCAAATCTTTTTAGGAATAACCAGATACTATTGACAATTTATTCCTCATTACTCTAACCTTAGTGAACCTCTTGCCATCTTATTAAAGAAGGACATCCAGTTCCATTGGGGATAAGATCAAGACACTGCTTTCCAGAGTCTAAAAAAGGCTCTTAGAACCATCCAGTTTTATTATTCCCTGATTTTTCCAAACCTTTCATTCTTTTCACTGATGCTAGTGATATTGCCCTTGGGGCCATTCTTTCTCAGTTAGACAGTAATAATGTCAATCACCCAGTTACATAATATTCTAAGACCTTTTCAAAGGCGGAAAGAAATTATAGCGTAACTGAACAAGAATGCCTAGCTATCATTTTGGGTAGCAAGCATTTCCAGCCCTACCTCTACAAGACCCACTTTACAATTATTACCAACCACTCCTCTCTTAAATGGTTAAAATATGAAAGACCCTGATGGAAGATTGGCCCAATGGGCTTTAAAGCTACAACATCACAATTTTGAAATCCTACATAGAGCCATATCTATTCACTTAAATGCCAACGGACTAAGCCGTCTCCCCATCTGCCACATAAACCATATTGAATAAGACAATTTGTCTAAACACCTATTAGATAGTTCAAATTGCCATCTTTTTTCCCCCAAAGACCTTGAGACCATAAGCTATCAAGGAAAAATACTTAGAATAATAATGGGCAACTACAGAAACATGTTGGAAATGAATATCTTCCATATATCCGCCCCAGAAAACAGACTCAACTCATTCAAGAGGCTCACACTCTGGTTGGACACGGAAGACTTAAAAAACTTATGAACATCTTAAAACCTGCTACTACTGGGATGAAATGAGAGGCAATGTACAACTCTATCTTATTAATTGCATTACTTGCTCAAAGTTTAAGCCTTTACCTATTTTTTTTTCTTTTACTCCCAATCCAGTATCCAACCCTTTCCACAACATTTCCATTGATGTAATTGGACCCTTACCCCAATCCAAACACAAATGTTCATTTATTATCCTTGCTGTAGATCATTTCACTAAGTGGGTGGAAGCAATCGCCACAGGATCTGCAAACAGTCCTACTACTACCATGTTTCTATATAACTACATCATTTTGCGTCACAGTTGCCCTTGCTCCATCACCAGTGATAATAAATTTTTTTTTATCTCTGATATTGTCAAACATATTTTAAAACTCCTTGGGGTAAACCAAACATTTACTATTCCCTATAATCTTTCTCAGAATGGGATGGTCAAGAGAGCTAACAGTACTTTTGTCTCTATGTTAAAGAAAATTGCTGTCAATTACCCTTCCAACTGGGACAAATTTGTCAATCCAGCTCTTTTAGCTTATTGAATCTCCTATCACCAAGTAATAAAAATGTCCCCCTTCCAAGCTCTGTACAAAAGGGAAGCAGCTATACTTAGTTCACTAGGAGTTAACCAGAATCCTAACACCAATATCACCCTCTCCAAAGCTTTTGATAAACTCATCTGTATTCATAAGGTGACTAACTGAAATCTTCACAAAGCAAGACAGATCTACCAAGACACTGCAGCTGGAAGACCCCCTTTCCCCACCTTTTATATAGGGGATAAGGTATTAATGTACAACTTCCAACAGTTACAGATGAAGTCCAAGCTCTTCCCTATCTGGAACAGAACTATAACCATTCATGCTATAAATGGGTATGAATATTCTGTAATTAACAATAAGAATATCTTCATTAACCAGATCCATGCCAGGTACCTTAAAAAGTATGTAGGGAAGAATCTTGGAGGGTATATTGTAGTAGAATCCAAAACTATGGAAGATTATTCCTCTTGTTAACAAGCATCAATTGTTATTTCATTGAAATTAATATGGTCTTCCTTGAACCAAAACATCTAAACTATGTTACTGATCCTTAAATTAGTCTTTTCCTTACTTACGTCCAATTTGGGTTGTAACTTATTTATTCTCTTATTCTTTTTACACTAATCACTTTTCTTATGATCCCTATCTTGATCAAATTAATTGACCCTAATTTGATTGCCCTTTTCCGTAGTTAAATAAAAACAATTACCTTTTTATTCTGAAATAAACTAAGTGATTTATAACCAAACCTTTTTATATACATTTCTATTCCTAAAAAAAATCTTTTCTTACTTCAAAGCTGTCTTGTTCCTTTATCCTGGGAAACAGCATTCTAATCAGGAATAATAGGTACAAAATTTTGACTTACTGCACAAACCCAAATCTAAAACAATCAACTGCAGACTAGCCCTTGCTTGCCTACACCTGTTTCTGATGGTCTTCAAACTAACAGTGAATCTTCTTTAAGTAGTACACCTCTATCTAAAAATTTGTGTTTTTGATAACCAAAAAAGCTATTGCAATTGTAAATTCATAGCATATTTTATACTATAAACTGGAAATAGTTTTTTAAAAGTTTATATAAAAAGAAAGTTTAATTTTATGCATAATTTTAATATATGTATATATAATATTTTAAATTATACTCTTGCAAAACTTTAATATGGCAACATATTATTTAAAATTAAAGGACAATAAGATTATAATAAGGGATTTTAAAACCATCAGTTTTTAGAAAAAATGTTTTTAAAGTAATAAAATTAGATTCTTATGTATCTAATTGATCTAAGAGATAGATAGATTAAGAATATAAAAAGTTAAGCAATTTAAATATTTTTTATCTGATTAACAATACAAAAACATTATCTAATAAAATTATTTCTTTATAAAAGTGCATATTATTATACTCATTGTTTTATAAACTCAGAAAAAATGTAATAACTAAGCAGGCTAAATTAAGAGCAAACTACATAGTTGTAGACATTACTAACATTTCTAGTAACCTGACTGAATCCATAGAGAAAGAGATTCACCTTTTGAGACAAACATGCAATATTGGTGCCTATTGGTTAAGACCATGCATGCTTTGAGTTGTGAAATGATGTAGTAGTAATGTATTTATGGAAGGAGGTTGGCCCCAAGGTGAACTTAGTATGTATATCCCTTAAAACTATAGTCTGGGATAATAATAAAATAGAACTAAATATATTCTGTTTGGGGTGATTACTTTGATAAGGTCTGAAAGAAATATATTAGTTTTTAAAGTTTATTAGAAAATATAGAATTGGGAGTTGAGTATCACATTTACAGCTTTTAATTCTGGGTAGAGAAAGTGGTTTAAAAATTGGAGAGGTCTAATAATGTAGGGGACTTATCTATACCTACTAAGAAGATTTTAAAGTTCATCTTTTTTCTCAATTTCAGTTGTGTGTAGCTTGTTGTGCTAAATTGATTCCTAGATAGTATAAGTTTTTAAATTTTAGTCTTAGGTCCCTGGCTCCACTAGATTAATTGGCTCTATTGAGCCAGGTTTTTTTACATTTAGTATATGTTTTTGGGTCTACCAGTTGTATGTTATTAGGAGTTACAACATGGATATATCCCATTTTTATACTATTGTATAGTTATTTTCAATATATTTATATTTATAAAATTAAGGACATAATAGAAGTACAATACTGATATTAACCTATTTTCCTATTTTGAGCTATAAATATATGGAGACCATCCATCTTCTAAGCCTAAATTAAAATATGAAGGGGACTAGTGTAGCGGAATCCAACAATATGGAAGGCTCATTCCCCCCTAAAAAGAAGACTTATATTTATGGGCCCAAATATGGTATTGCTTGAACCTTAAAAACGGAGTTATGTTTCTAATCCTTAGATCAAACTTTTTCCCATTTACACCCAATTAAGGCCATAACTAATTTGTCCCCATATACCTTTCTATAACAGCCAAACCTTTTCATTTTTTAGTTAAATCAAAACTAACTATATTATTTTGATTGGTATTTCCTAAAATTGTATTTAATTGATTAATTTCTTTAAAGAAATAAACAAGGTATTTTTTTACTTTAACACTATTTAACTTTTACAGTCAAATAGAAAACTTTAATTTTACATTATTAGCTGCTCACTCCAGATTTGACAGCACTCTAAAAGAGGAATAACAGGTAATCTTTTGACTTAATGCTTGATCCCAAATCTAAATATTAAACTTTAGACAAGCTATTGCTCAGCTACAGTTCTGGTGCTCACTACAGGGGAAAATTGTGCAAATCAATATAATACAAGCCTAGGAAACTTTGAACATGTCCTTAATTTCTTGTTTTCCATAGGAAACCACTGAAGAGAAACAACTCCCTTTGGAAACAAACTATACCGTCATCAAACCCATTGAAAGCCTCAAATTAGTACTGTACAATGTTGATAATACTCAAGCTCATTTAACTGCCCAAGGACTAGAAATAGGTAAACTAACCCCCAATTCCTAATCTGCTAGATATTGAAGCTTACAAGTAGATAAAACTTACTTTCAACTACTCAATATGTATATCTTGCCAATTACCCAATCTATTAAAAATTATAATTATAATTTTGTGCATCCAGCTATTGTACACCATCAGTTCCTTTTTGGAGCTCATCATGTCAAGATTCTCTCTCTACACACCCAAATGCAAACAGCCTATGTAAGCTATAACTTATTAAACTCCTGGACCATAACCCAATTTTGTATCCTGGAAAACATCCTTTTGGCAAATCAAGAACAAGTGGACTTTATCTAACAGGAAAATAGTAATCTTGCCTTAAATCTCAAACATTACATTGTAGAACATATGGAAGAAAGAGTTTGGGAAGTTCAACTTAAATTAGAATATTACTAGATCTTTGTAGCCAAACAATTTGTACAGGCCAACTCCACTTTCTCTTCTCAAGTCCTCAGATATCTTTGTCCATTCCCTCAGCTGAGGATTTGAGGCAGAAATGGCGGAAGAAGTAACATCTCAAATGACTACAGGACATAACAGCAGTGATTCATCTTGCCCTTGTTACAAAAAGATTAAGGCTCTTGTAGAACAAGAAAGAAATCATGAATGCTTGAAAAAATGCTCTTGCAGAGATCAGGTTAATGCTATTACACAACATTTAGACAAACAAGAACTCCTCTTGGAAGCCCAAATACAAGAACTTATCCTTTAACAAACCTGATCAACAATCATTACGTTCAGGGACAACCTTGGCAACTATGTAACTAAAGATCTTGTTACTGTCCTATGTACTGAACGTCAACAATTTACTGCTAATATGGATCAATTTGCCACTCTGATGGAGGAAAACTTATCTCCTTCTAGGAACCCTTTAAATTTTTTAGTTGATTAAGTAATTTTTTCAAAAGACAGCCAGGATAATTTTTAAATACGTCTTAGAGAACTCAAGAATTCACAAAACTCCCTTACTGATTGAGTAACCTTAATGGAATCATATTTTAATTAAACAGACACTGAATCCAATCACCCTCATGAGTCTTTCTCAAATTTTCAGACCCATTGATCTTCTATCAAGACCCCCAACCAAATCCTTGCTCTAGGTCAAAACCCAAAAACCTCTTCAAACTCTACTCATCAGAGCCCTGAAGACCCTAACTTTGATCTATACTTCAAATCAACCTACAATCCAGATAAAGGCACTCTAGCTGCATTCCTTCAAAAGTATAAAGTAGCCATGGAAGGTTCTGATTACCAAAAAAAGGCCTGCCATATCCTAGGATATTTATCCAGAGGGGCTATGGAGACAGTAGCCCCTCCTATTAGACCCAGAATGGCATGGGAAGAAACCAGGGAGGTACTAGTAACTAAGTTTGGCAGTGATCAGGATATTCAAAATTTGAGGTCCTCTTTTATGGCCTCAAAATATCACTCTAGTACCTCCCTAGAAAAGTTTGCCTGCAAGTTTTGTACTATGGCCCAGCAACTAAAGACTACAGAGGACATAACTATAGAGTAAGTTAAAACTGCTCTTTTATCAGCAGTTTAAGAAAATAAGCCCCTGCACAGACACTTGGTTTTGCTTTTCAATCCTGAAAAACTATAAAAAGGTGATAGAAGCCCTATTAGAGATTAAATCTTCATACCCTGGAATTTTGTCCAAATTTAGTACAGGGCTCCTTGACAGTTGAGAAATGACCCCCTTTAAAATTATGCTGGTCAATTCTGAACTAAGGAGATTCTTGGAACAAGGATAGTTATTGAAATGTTCCCACTTTAAAAAGAAGGGACATTCTGAGGAAAAATATTGGGTGAAACATGGCTATCCCAAAATAAACAGGATTAAACTTGAAGAATATAATGATTAAGATCAGACCAAGGATAATAACTCTAACAAAGTATATTATCTTCACCATCCAAAGGATGACATGTTAGATGAAGAGGATAAATACAGTAAAAAAATTGGTTATCATGTAATTGGGGCTCCTCAATCTCTTGATGTCCCCCTTTTATTGATCCCCTAAAATAATGGAGCTTCAGAACAATCCTATCTGTCTTAATATCCTCCCTCTTTACATCCTGTTGAATCTTCTCTGGAAAGAGAACTCCTTATCCAGAAGCTGGATACTTCCATTCTTCATTTGGCCCCAATTTAGGAGGTCTACTCCTTCTTCTTGGGGGCCAACTACTTTTATCCTGTAATCCCTCCTTTTGGCCACCATGTTAATAAAGTCAAAGTGTTTATCAACAAAGTCAAAGTATTAGCAATTATTGACACAGATGCACCTGTTAACGTTGACAGTACAAAGTTGATGAGCCAAATAAAACTAGCTCCAGATCTTCTCTATGCTAAACAATATGGTACTGCTGGACCAGTTGCCACTAAAGCTGTTGGAGCATACTTGGCCATACCCATGCAGTTTAGTAAATATATAATTACTGCTCCTGCCAAATTACTCCCCAATGATAACTATGATATACTCATTGGGACCAAATTACTGCAAGAGTTCAATGGGACTATAAACTTTAAAGATTACTACCTGTCCCTCCTCTCTTGCCAGATAACTTTAGTAGTGCAAGATATTGAACCTACAATCTTAAAAAGAAATCCTGCTATATCAAGGGAAAAAATTCTATTCACATTTTAAACTTTTTTATAATATCAAATAGTAGTAAACCTCTCCCACCGTCTATTCCAGTTTTTGAGAAAATTAATATATTTGGCAACTAGGACACCACAATTCTTTAAAAAGAACAGTTTGTCATGCTATGCTCAGTAAACATGAAAATCCCTAGAAAAAACCACACTCAAGATCTTCTCAATTGATAAACCTACTTTAAAGGAGCCCTTAGCCTGTCCAGGGATGTACAACTATAATTACCAGGACCAACTCCTAGTACTACTAGGGAATATAACTACCCAACCTATTCATGACCTTCAAGGACAGGAAATTAATTTGACAAAACTCTTTTTTAAACCAAGAATACTCTTTGGTTTAAAAATTTGGTAATCTAAGTGAATTTGGTTTAGATGATGACCTGGTAGGACAAGCTCACTATGTCAAAAAAATCCTTGATGAGTGTGAAACTTCCACAGAGATGCTTGCTTAATGGGCTTGGTCTTGATGTGGTCACTAGTATGAGGACTAGTACCAAAGGTTCTCTTCTGTGGATGTTCCTGTTTTCTAGCTAGTTCTAGCTGTATGTTTCCTTATGTTAGTCTTGTATTAAGACCTAACTTTGATAGAATTCAGGGGTAGCTGTTGCTAGTGAAGAGAGATAAGATTGCATATTTATTTATAATCCAAGAGAGGAAGAAGTTCTTTATTTTATTTTCTTCCTATTTTGGTGTAAATAAGGGGGGTTTTTATAGTTGAAGGGAAGGGGAATCTAGGCTTTGAAATATTTAGTAAGGTACTATGTTGAAGACTTAAGTTCCCTAGTCTGAATAGTATCATAACATAGTAATTATCAAAGCATCTTATCATTATCTTGATTTTAACCAGTCTTGAGTATTTTGGATTTTAGATAATCTTGTTGAGGATGCTTATAGAAATAAGCCATCATAAGTACTTAGGTTGTCATTCTTTAGGTTTAACTGGAATGATACCTGCTGATAAGATATAGCCTAGACTTAAGCTATAATCATCCTAGTAAATAGGAGGGAGTTCTTGTTGAGAATTTGAATAAAAGCAGGTTATTGGCGAGAATTGAGCTCGTCATATGTTCTCACCAAGAATCAAACACATTGGTATTCTTTGCCAAGAGCGTGCTTGTAATTAGTAATTGTTTGATTCAGTTGATAATAATTAGGTTCTTGCCAAGAACAGGTAATTGGCTACATCCTCGCCAAGTCCTCCATCTATAATAATTATTTAGTAAAATAAGATTGGAATTAAATACCTTAAATCAGAATGATCATTATTATTATAAAAATGATTCAATATAAAATCATGTATTATTTTGCCTAAACTGATTATTATGGCAGTTGATTATTGGCATTCATCATGTGGTTGGATCTATTAGATGGATCAATTAATTGGATGATTTAATCTTATCAGTTATTCAGAACAAAGGCTTAAATTATTGCCTATGCCTAAGATATTTTATACTATTTATTATAATCACATAGGCTGATCATAAAATTTAGAAATAGGCACAAGTGTAGCTTGTGAATATTTCACGGTGAGTTTAGTGACTTGTCTGCTTCCCAGGACAACAATTTTAGTCTTATAAAAGACGTAGCCCATAGTATTGACACAAGATTTTCTCTCCTGTTTGAGTCTAAACCCTAATGGAAATCTATTACTGAAAAAAATCAGCTTAAGAAGGAAATAGGAGAACTGCTAGAAAAGAAACTTATCCAACTATCTTGCTCTCCTTGGTCATTTCCCCTCTTACTAGTCAAAAAAAAAATATACAACATCAAGTAGTTGTGGACTATCAACGTTTAAATCACCTTACTGAGAAGGATTCACACCCCATTCCAAGGATCAATTACGCCTCAAGCAGACTAGGAGGATCAAAGTTTTTTTCAGCCATAAATTTGGCTAGTGGGTATTGGCAGATTGAGCTCTCCAAAGAAGACAGGGAAAAATGTGCCCTTGTTACCTCCAAAGGTCTCTTTGAACCTACCTGAATGCCCCAAGGGCTTTGCAACGCTCTGGCCACTTTCCAAAGGGCTATGGATGAAATCATAGGAGACCTTAAACTCTCTTGTGTCCT
>CAOJZF010000372.1:0-32722 GCA_948465475.1 Thalpophila matura
CAGTAGAGGAATCATGGGAAGAAGATGTTTTGACACACTATGCTAGTTTTAATTCTAGAAGTAAAAATTTAGGTGTAGAAATCTTTTTCCAATTTTTTCTTACCCTGGACCAGCAAGGTTTTAATCCTTGATAAAGTATTAATAAAAGAAAATTAATCCTTGAGTAGAAATTTGTTTAATCAGAAAAATCTTTCTTACTATGGAACTTTTAAGGGTGCATTAAGAAGATAGGGTAGATTGATTCTGAAAGTGAATCTCCAAGGCATAGAGGCAGTTTATGAGTCCTTAGTTAATCCTATCCTGGGTTCAGTTGTAGACTTAGATTTGCCCAATTAATCCTTATTATCTTACAGGGTGGAGAAGTTATTCTTTTTTCCTAAACCTTTTACTTTTTGATTCCTAGTTTTTATTGAATGGTCTAAAAATTAAGGATTAGTTAGACTCAACATCCTTATTTGATCCTGGGACTTATATTTCCATAATGGACATACAGAGCCAAATTTTTTTAACATGGCGCTGACTTTTTTGGCTAACACTGATTTTATGGGGATCCTTGATATTACTTATTGTGGCCTTAAGACTATTTAGTTGTTTCTCCATCTAAATATCTGAGCCTCTAAAGCAGATATAAAGAATAGAATCTATCACAGATCTGGTTAACGGATTTCACCCATTTCTTATTGACCCTAGAGTCCATTATTTCAACTACTATTTCAGAAAATTGCTGATCCATAACGTTTTCCAGACACAAATACTTAGCTAACTTTTCATATGTTGCTCTATGTACTTCTTGGAATTTAGAGGAGAGGAGTGAGAACCGTTGGGCTAGTTATTGGCATATCAAATTTAACCCCTTCACTTTTTGACCACAAAGTTTTGGCATAAAGTTAAAAAATAAACTTTTTATCCCACATTTTGTGGTCGAGAAAATCAAAATTCTTTTTCCAGATCCTACAATTTTGTGGTCAAAAGTTAAAAATGATATCTTTAATGGTTAACCTGATTTGTTTTAAAATATTTTTAACCAGTTATGAGATAAAGATTAATTAATAAGCTACGACTCATGGCATTTACCTTTTAAAATAACATACCTGAATGTTGCAATGTTCAATTTTTATTTGTAATCAAGCCTGATGTTTTGAGAATTTTTTGTTTTTTATACATCAACATCTAATCCTTTGATTTTTAGCTATAAAAATGGGAGGGTTAATTGTTCCTGCATATGGTTACTAAGGTGACAGGTATGTCCAATGTCTAGATGATGTCTGGCGGAGAGTAGACATTAATGTTGGATAGAAAGAAAGATATGTTGCTGTAAAGTTTCCATAATCTGAGCCTGATAGGGGTTATTACAGATAGCTGAAACTAGATAGTTGTTTTTGTAAAAACTGTTTTTATGATAATTAATCACCCAGATAATTTTTACTATAGATTCTATGTAATTGTTTTAGGATAATAGATTTTTTTATAGTAGATAGAAAGTGAAAAGAGTTGATAAAAGATAAAAAATAAGTATCAAATATATTATAAAACATCAAAATAATCAGAAAAAATAGGAGAACTACATAATTAAACAATTATTTCCATAATACTTTACAAGAAAAAAAAATGGTATCAAAAATTTATAAGATACTTAAATCATAGAAATTGAAATATTGACATTAAGAATATTAATTAGTGCTTTTAGTCATACTGGAAATATATGAAATTTTATGATTATTTCAATTGATAAATTAAATAGTACACAACTAAATTATCTTATCAAAAACTTTATCTAATTCAATTGAGAATGTAATCAAAAGCCCCTCTTATAAAACTCTGTTGATCTTTTCACTGAGTTATATTCAAGTAGAGAAGATAAAGACAAATATTAGTAAAATTATTCTATTATGATACAAACTCTTTTATGATTGCCAAATATCACAATTTTTCTTAATGATAATAAAATTAATAAATTTAAGAAATTTAAAATTGAAATTAAAAATTAACTAATTAGATTATTAATACTAAAGCAAATTCTCTGTATAGGGAATAGAATCCTCCATAGAGAACTTGGCAGAGGTAGCAACCTTAACATTGTCAATTTCATTCTTAATCTCATCATATCTTTTAGGTTAGGAAATACCATTAGTAATACTCTTGAATCCATCTTCATTAGTCTTATGTTCAATCTGGAGCTTCTCAATGAATAGTCTAGCATTGGGCTTGACAACCTGGGCTTGATGGGACAGATTAAAGTGCCAGGACTCAATGGTTGAGGTATAATTCATCTTATCCGCCTTTAAAGCTTCACACTGATTATAATCAATCTTGTTGCAAGGTATTGAATGTCTCTGGAGGACCATTCTTTCAACCCACTGTTCTTCAAAACAGTTAATGAAACCAGTCTACAATGGGTATTGGAGGAAGGTGGAAGCTCTGAGCTTATAGCAGATCCTAAAGGTCTTGGCCTAGTGTACTAAGGCCAGAGCAGAAAAGCAATTAAAGACAATCTTGGCTGTACCAGTATCATCTCTGTTGACATGCTAAATCATCCCTTTTCATAGATCTAAAGCCTGTTCCAAAGGTATTTTCTAGAACGAAAATAGCAGCCAGAGGCTGTAATCCCAAAGACAGCATAGAAGGCATCATACCGTTCAACCTCAAAGTCAACCAACACCCTCTCCTCCTCCTTGTTATCATAATATTGGATGATAGAGGACAAGAGGTCACCTCTTGGTCAATTGGACTTCAGCCATTCTTCATCCTTCTTTGCAGTCGCCCAATCCTGCTAGATCATATCTAGCCTAGTTTTTACATGGACTAGGGCTTTAACATAAGCTTCCTTAATCTTTTGGTCATAAAGACAAAACCAAAGGAATTGTATGCTTGCTGAAGATCCCTATATTGTCCATAATTGTTGGAAACATTCAGGCTTGTGCTTAAAGGTACCATCAGCAAACCACAGACTTGAGTCAAAGAGCTTCTTAGGTTTCCCTAGGTACTAAATCCTATCATTATCTCATCTGTGCTAAACCCATCATTAGAGAGAAGGAAGGTCTTTCCTAATAGAGCCAGCTTTAGGCTTTTGGTGACTAACAAATCATTGGGATCCTTAGACAGGACAGGCGTTGTGCTAGACCAGCTCTTGGCCTCTGCAAGGTACTTCTGGAGAGCTTAATTGGAACCACATTCATCCCTTTGGGTGACGTTGAGAATGACCTGGCTTCTAGCAATTATCTCCTGAGTGGGGTATCTTATTAGTACCGGATGTTATTAACTCAAGAACCACTTGTGTACTCTTAAAGCAATTCCAGAAGAGGGGCAATTGTGCTCTTCACTGTTAGTTCCATGGTATCTATGGAACCCCTCAGTGTAGAGCTTCTTGGGACATCCTTTTTTCTCACACTAATAGCTATCTTTGAGCTGATCTCTTTGTGCATTGTTACAATTAGAAAGATACCCATCCATATAAAATCCAGCAGAGTGTTTAGCACTAATCATAGGGAACTTGTAAGGAATAACGTCAGGCGCCCATAATTTTCCTTTGATATAAAAAATACTAGGCACTAGCATAAGGTTCCAGGTAGGGTATTATTGATCCTCAGGTGTGAACTGCTCACCCAATATATGGAGAGTGGAAGGGTTCACCCCAGAAAAGGCTTGTCTAAGACCAGGACTAGTAGTTCTTAAGCTACACTCCTCAAGAACAGGAGGGCAAGGGCCAGAAGCGGCAGTTCTATGAGAGGACAGGCTTTGAGAGTTTCTAGGTCGAGCATAATGTTGACTAGTTTGTTGAGGCATTTTTTGAAATCTAGATTTGAATTTATCTTTCATTTAGAACCTAATTTGTTAAAATTAATCCCTTTCCTTGAAGGTGCTACTGTTTATATACCTTTTTTAGTCAATATTAAGTTTTGTTTCATAAGTGAAATCACTAGAAAAATATAGTATATTATAGTCTTTTCACATACTTTACCAATAAATATAGCTATGTTTATTAAATAAGCTAAACTATTTCTCATAGAAAAATCTACTGATTAAAAAATAAGACTAAACATAATTATTCACACTCATTGTATTGACCTATGTTTATATAATAAAAGCACTTTCTATTAGCTGATTAGATTCCTTGCGCACTTTTAATAGAATAATATGTACTTTTAAAAAAAAGATTAGTATTTCAATTTTATGTTTTAAATTAAAAGTTATAACAATTAATGCAAAAAAAACTAGTGCCTAAACAATTATCCTTCTAAATATGATTTTCCACCTTTAACTATCAAAGACTTAAGCTTATGCTAATTTTAAACATAGATAAACATCGATTAGTGGTATAAAAATTATCTTGAAAGCATAACTTGCTTAATCAAATCATCATGAAGATTAAATTAAGTACATTAAAAATTGACTAAAATAGATAATTAATTTTGTGATAATTGCTTTGCAATATTTAAAATCTTCATTATTGAAAAAGATTATCACAAAAAAAAGTATCAGCATGCACCCGCCTGATGGCCAATTGAACTAGACAATTCCTTAAAACTCTAATTTATACAGTATTTGAGTTGTTTTTTTAATTTCTTGTTCCTGCAAACTAGAGACATTAAATAGATGTAGATGATAATCAGTTTTCTTGTTCTTGTCCAGCCAATAGCTTTGCTCTAGGAGCTGGGCTGTATTGTGAACTTGTTCCCAAGGGGCAGTACATAGTTCTTTGGTTTAGGAAAGTTTGATATATTTGACTCCCTGTACAGAGAAGGGAACATACCAGAATACCTTACTAAGGGAGAAGTCAGAGTTCTGGTTGATTCAACCTACTTTGTTGAATTGAATTGAAAGCTAGGCTTGGTATAACCATACTTAAGCAACCATATTTATGCTAGCTAGATAAAGCAGTACTATTCTTAAGAAGATCAACTTCTTGAAGACATAATATTGAATAGAATATTTCTGACATTTTTCCCAGCTATGAGCGCCAAATGTTAAAGTTAAGAGTAGTTTTATGTAAAGATTTCTTGAACCTATGATTTCAATTAAAAATATATATCTGTAATCAAAAGTATGTCAAAGTATATGATAAACCAACAAGACTTACTTCACATATTATTTATATGCCAGGCAACATATAATAAGAGAAAACGAAGTAAAACTATAAAGAGTCAGTTTTAATGGTATATTTAATAGTTTAATATAAAGAAAACAATTGTCCTTATATAGGGGATGAGACTAGCAAGACATCAGAAGAGGTTTATACTAATTTTGTCTATTATAAAAAATTATATATTACTAAATTGTACTCAAAAATTTAGTTGGGATTGTCAATAAGGCGGCCAAGATCTTGGAGGCTAGACAATTACACCTTCAAAAGAATCTTAGGTGAAAATATACTGATCTAGATATCCAAATGATCTAGATGGTTATTAGTTTTAATAGAGGTCTTTAACCTAATTCTTGGTTTTGGCATTTTTTCAAACATTTTTTTTACTTATACTTTTACCACAAAATTTTTGTTCCAATATAGACTGTACCACATGGTGAGGTTGTTTAAAAAGACAATAATTACAGGGGTAGTTAAAATTATTAAAATAATGCATCTATATTGCTAGTCAATATAGAGTTTCTAACACTGTCTACTAAACAACCAGGATGAAAATACCAGTTTATTGGTGTCTTTTTATACAAGGTTTGATTTTCAAAGAACAGCTTTAGTGAGACAAAGTTTTAGTACTTTATTGTGGATATCAATTATTTCACTTGTGAGTAGAGGTTAGGAATATGGCAAGCAAAAATTCCAATAATATCAAGAAGCCCAGACTAGACAACAATGTCTACAGGCATGGGTTTCAAGTTATTATTCAGACAGATTGAGGGTGTCTGTTTTTTAAAAAGGTAGTCAGTGAGTTCTTTAGTTACAATATAATAAGCCAAATGTTTGCTTCCTCTTATCATACAAAGTCTGTGGCATGAGTGATGTTGAAGAATTGCCCATTAGTCTCAATCACTCAATTCTGCGTCCTAAACCTGAAGGGGTTGGTTTAATTTTGGTCAGAACAAATTCCATATCAAACTCTACAAGACTAGCTTGAGAAACATCTCTTATCATCTCATACTACTCATATGTAAATTTATAAAGTTTATATAGATAATTAGAGGATAATTTAGATACCATAGATATCTTATCTTATAGTAAATAATTTAACTCTATAAGCAAAGTAATTGTCCTTAGATAATTTTTTCATGTATAGATATTGTATGTTATTCCTCTTGTGGTCTAGTATTGATTTATAGCTATATTTATCTAAAAGTTATATCAAAAAGCCATATAGAAGCCAGAGTAAAGTTAATTAACTAATTGTTACTTTTTATTATATCAGTAGTTAGTTATAGAACCTTAGTATCCTTTTAGATCTCATACTATTAGATAATTCTACCCCAGTGACCTAAAAATTCTAAATTGTGAAAGCATGGTTGTAAGGTTTATTCAGGCTTTAAAAGGTAATATTTCAAGTCTTGAGAAGGCAAAATGTTGGATTATAAAATATCAATAAAGTTTTCAGTATCTGCCTATTGGTTTTACTGTTACAATCTACAAGCATCTCTTGTTCTTTGATGGATTGCATTTGGAAGTTTCTGTCAAACCCAACAACTTCCTTTTTTGTGAGCAAGTGAAAACAAAAAAGTGATCTTCCTTTCCTAGTAACTTAATCTAAATCCTTTCTTTTTCGCCATTCTTCTTTCTTTTTATTATATTCAATAAAGATAACTTCTGCTTAATTTCACAATCCAAGTCAAAACTTTTCAACACTTTTCCCCAATATTCTTGTGCTCTGAATCAGGAGCTTAACAGTAGTAGCAGCAGAAGATTCTCTTGAAGACCTTTGCAGTAATAAAATTTAAAGTATCAATTTAAAAAATTATGTCTTGACTCAACATCACTAACAATTGTCCAGTGTATAATCTGGCCAACAATGTTTTCCAATGTAAGGTACTAAACAAGGGCATATTTTATTACTTAAATTTGTATTACACCCTTGGAATGGGAGAAGAAAAGCAAAAATCTTCATAACAAGTGACTGTTGCTTTGTTCACTAAGACTGACCTAACTTTATTTGAGGGCAAGGACGCCAAAAATTTGAAGTCTTAGTTAGAAATTGTGGTTTCTTATTAAAACTAAACAAGGTTCCTTTCAGATATTGGTTTTGGGACGCTGCAAACATACTAGAAGATTTGGAGTCTTGATGGTTTAAAAAAAGGTAAAGAAAATACTCAGCACACCTGGGAAGACTTCAAGGAAAAGATCAACATTTGTCTTAGTCATTATTACAGAGATCTTGTCAACTCCCAGATGAAGTAGAATCTTGTCCATTAGGACTCTGTGGACAATTATATTAGGGAAAAAAAGATTCAAACTATATCTGGACCAAAAGTAAATTGTAACCAATATATGGTCAAACTTATATTACTTAAAACTCTGCAATGGAAGGTGGCTAAGTATTTAAGATGATAACTGTCCCATCTTAAAAAGTGTTGTACCAAGAAGCCCATAACACTAAAAAAAAGCATCTCACAGTGGTCAGAGCCAAAGGGTCACAATTGTTTACTAATAAAGGCAAAGGGACTAGAGATTTTAACTGTAACAACTTCAATCAGAGATGTGGTGGCTTCAGTAGCCACTGTTGTAAATGGGTTATTTTGCTTTGTAAGTAACTTTATTTTTCGGTTAAGCTAGTAGTTTTTGTATGGTCATGCAAGTGTGTCTTGTGATGTCTTCAAGACAGTTGACCTTGGTGAAGGTTTGTCACGCAACTGTGTCTTGTGTGGTCTTTGAGATCTCTGACAACGTCACGGTAAAGGGTAGCACTATAAAACAATACTCAGAGTGGGTATCGTATTATGATATGGTTACCCATGGAAAACGCTTATAGAGTTACCTCTCAATTGTAGTTGACAAAAGTGCTTCTATGATGAGGAATTTTAAGCAAATGCTACACTTTGGTTATTGAAGGGTTTCTTATGTCTTAACAAGATTAGAATAAGAAAAAGATCAATTTCCTATAATAAGTAACGGAGACACAAGTGCACATCATAGTCTTTCAAACATTAGTGGTTTGCTAATTGACACGCAAATATGCGTAGTCCCTTGTTTAGGATTTTGAAAGGATTTAAAAGGTAATAAAATCCTTTAGTATCCCCTAAAATGAGGAAAAGTAAGTATGAATTGGTTCAATTTATTGAATGTAGAACAATTTGAGTTGGATTAAATTGAGATTTTGCTTGAAAAGGAAACTGGTGAAATGCATTTTAGGTAGGAATGACCTTACTATGATTAAAAGGCATTCAGAATGGAAGAATGAATCAATAGAGATATGATACATACAAATAACTAAAATAGGTTGAGTTTTTTCTCCAGAGAGAGTTTTTTCACAAGAACCACAATTTAATAAAAGAAAAAAAAATATTAAGAATATTTCTACGTTTTATTTTAAAATGTTAGATTTCATTCCAATTGTAAAGAAATCACATTATTAGTTAGGTTTTCCCCTAGGAATCATATTTGTTTTCCACTCAAGAGTTCTTTTTAAATAACATACACTTACAGTAGCTTGTCAAGGTTGTCTGAGGACTTCCATTTTCGAGTTATAAACCTATTTTTAGGGATAACCGTCTTTACAACCCGCACACTGCTGAACTTTGAAAAAAATTGTCTGGTCCAAAGATGAATTCTATTGTTGAATCAAGTGATAGTTTTCTCTGCAAACTAAAAGACAAAAAGATTGTTTCTGCTCTATTGAATATCCTCCTGGAGAATGACTCCTCCAAGCAGTAGTCAAATACATAAAAGAGATGACCAAGGACAATAGAAGAAATTTAAAAATTTACATAAATAAAGATTTATCTGGTCTTCTTGAATTAAATAATTTTCAAATCAAAATAGCTCGTATTCAGTATCACAAAATTGTAAATCTGTTTCCAACAGCCACCTAGGTAACTCATTGTTACAAGATAAGCCATAAAACCGTGGTAAGGTGGCAGCAAGCATTGAAAGTTTGGTTCAATTGTGTAGCACCCAAATCCAATATCAAGAATCCACCCTCATCTTTGGCCTCAGCTGTGCAACACAACTCTTTTAATAAAAAAAATCCTATTGTTCTACCAATTTACATTTAGCAGGTGTTCTCATAGATTATAATCAGACACTGGTGCAGAAAAGTACCTATTTGCAAGCAACTTCCTATAAAAAACCCAACTTTAGGGAAGTGGAATCAAAGATTTAAAACCCAATCTTAGCTGACCAAAGTTGAGTCCGTGTTACAAGAGAGGCGGAACCCATTAACATTAACTTATATAATTATTCACAAAGATTAGAGGGCTTTTCTGCATTAAACCACACATTAAAATTATTTCAGTTATTAATTGGTTGACCGTACTAAACAAGTAATTAACTGATACACTTCTATGTTAACAATAGCATAGGAAGGCATCAATTTTGATGCTTAAAATGATGAGATGCACCATATACTGAGGGCCAATGTGCTTGTTAAAATTGTAGAGTTAGAAGGAGGGGAAAAAAGGACTATAATCAGTGTGAATTTTACACAGTCTGATTCTAAAACATCAAAACAGAAAAGAAACACTAAGAACCCATGGAACAATAAATCCTTAGAGAGTTCAGGGACATCTTTACCAAGAGCTAGCTGATATTCCTACTCCTGAGCGCTAGAACACTAAATAAAACTCCTTGTAAGTATGCCCAATCCAGTCCCCTTATACAAATCAACTCCATTAGAGGATCAAACATTAAGAGCTTAAATTCTAGTTTATTATGACAAAATTTATTAGGAATTCAAGGACTCAAGGGGCGCAGCTGTCTTTTTTGTCTAAAAGAAGGATAAAAGTCTACGCCCTTTAACCAACTATTGGACTCTTAATGCCATCATAATTAAAAATAGTACCCACTACTGCTTATTGTGGGTCTGTTAGACAAACTAAGCAAAGCAATCATCCTCTCTAAAATTGATTTGACATCTGGCTACAACCAAATAAGAATTAGAGGAGAAGACATCCACATAAGCACCTTTCAAACTAAATATGGTACTTACAAAAATTTAGTAATAAATTTTGTCATAACCAATGCCGCTTCTACTTTTGTTACCCTGATGAAATCCATCATAGAGAAGAATAAGGAAAAATTGTGGAGTCTATTGGTCTAGCATCATTATTATTAGCCAACCAGAGAAACAACATCTTAGACCTCCAAAATTTCTTAATATATGTTGATAAAAAACTTTTAGCCAAAATTTAGATTTATGATTTCTTTTAAGAGTCTCCTTTGTTTCAAGGGCACATCATTGTAACCAAAGCATTTCCCCAAATACAGAAAAGATTTTGGCATTAAGCAACTTACCAGAATCAATATATACTAAACAACTAAGGCCACTACTTGGGCTTGTAGTAAAAATGCAGAAATCCATTTCAGCTACTTGAACTCCTATCCCTATTGTCCAACCTCCTCAAATTTAATACTACATTCAAAAGGATGCCAGATTGTAAGCAATTTTTTCTAACCTTAAGAGAAAATTGGTTACAGCGCCCATTTGCAATACCCAGGCCCAAACAAAGAACATCAACTCAAAACAGACACCTTGGACAAGAGCACCAGAGCATCCTACAAATTAAACTTTGGAAAGATTTAAGTTGGAAGCATATAATTTAATTGTCCTTAATGCTAGAAAACAAAACTATAAATTCACATTTAATAAATATTTGCCATCACCATAGTATAAAGAGATGGTGTTGTTATCTTGAAGGTGTCAACAAAACTACCATCCTCACTGATCACAAGTTGATAAAGTTCTTCATGACCTAATCAAAACTCTCAAGACAACAAGCCATCTAGATGGAACTATTGGGTAACTTAAACACCAGCTTAATGTACTGCCCTTGAAATCCACTTCAACAAGTGGATGCTCTCTCAAAAATCTACATACAGAACACACAAGCAGAAGGTGATCTTGACCCAGACTGGCTTATGTGGTACTCACATGTGAATAAAGGGAATTTCCCGTCAGATATCTTGGCCAATACCTTAAAAACTTGTACAAAACAAACCCAAGTACAAGTTCAACAACAGAAACGTGGTCTAGTTGACAGAATTTCAAGTTATGGGTATCATACATCCCAGTCTCACAAAAAATAAAGACCATTCTCCAATTCTATAGAGACTTTGAGAAAACTTTTCTATTGATTTGTTAACCTTCTTGCAGCCTTGCATGTGATGGCTGAACATGAAAAAAGACGATCACATGGTTTTCAGCCAGTGTGAAATGTGCAAGAAGTTTTTCACAGCTAGAACACTAAGCAATTTTTTTACTTCACACAACAATGAAAAACCATTCAAACAATGGGCCACCAATGTAGTAGGCCTAATGCCACCCAATGACTGTATTGTCAGGTACATAACAACTGCTGTCAAGATTTTGCTTAAGTTCAGCGAGATCTAATGAGTTACAAGGTCTAGTGTTTATACCAATGCGCTATGTGAGGACAAAGAGTTGATATGGTTTTAAAATTCCCAATTTCAGTCTTAAAATAACTAAAATTTAAACGCAAAAGGTAAAAAAAAGAGTTTTACCTATTGGTAAATAAGTATTATGTTTGTAGATTCTAGTGTAGTACTAGAACCTGGGAAGGAATGTAATTGGGTGGAAATAGTAGTCAGAAGTTCTAGGTCTTCTGTGGTTATGTTGGTCCTGTTTGTCAGTGATAGCAATAAAACCCATCATTTTAGTTTCCTGGGTGTTTCAATAGTTGATAACAGTCAATTTCCTTATATAGAGTCCCAAGAATTAGAGGATCCTACTCTTTTAATTTGATTGTGACAGTGCAATAGTCCCAAGATTTTTTAAAATTAGATTTTGTAGGTTTGCATCTAGTGTGACCAAGTGATAAAGCCATGATTTAGAAGAGATTTGGGATTCCAAATTTCCTTGTCTATAATTTTCTAGAATTGTTCTTGTTACTATAGTTTAATTAGTTCACAATTAAACATTGATTTTTTGCAGAATTTTTTTATTAGACTCTAGAGGGATCCTAAATTTCAGGGCGCTATATAAAGAGAGTCTCTAATTTCATGAAGACTATAAGACACAATAATTGTTTACAGAAAAGTCACAGATGCGATTGAAAGGAGATTTAAGTGTTAAACAATATCCATTTGCTGGAGGGTTTTCCTAGTAATATAGGGATTTAAATAATAGATAAACAAAATTTATATTTGTTTGCCTAAAAATGTAATCTTTAATTGAGCGGAGATTTAACTGAAAATAAATAGTTGGGAATAAATTCACTTGGTAGGTTTAGCTTGATTGTAAAAAACAGATATCCTCTTGGCTAAAAGTACCTAGATCTTATTTGTTATCAGTTCTGTATCCTTTTGGCAAGTAATAACCTAGATACAAGATTTGAATTTAGTAGACAAGTTTTGATAAACTATATCTATTGGCAATTTTAGAACTATAGATGATATGAAAATGATAATAAAATATTTTAACAATCTTATTAGGGAAAATTTTACTGTTGTTTGCTAATTGATTGGCTATTTTTTTATAGCCTGAGTTCAGAGTATTATGCCTAGTATGAATCTTGACTAGAGTTTATTGAGGCTGATATTCTCACTATAAAATTAGGCAGAGAACTTAGGCGTTAAGTTAGAATAATTTCATTTAATTTAGTCTAAGAGAATCATGACTATAGTAAGTAAAATAGTGGCAGTTTGGGATGGTAAATCTCCAAACAAATATATTTCTATTTGAGCAACCTATAGTACTTGATTGCCCATGTGTTCACGGTTCTACAATTAATTGTCCTTGGCAATTGGTTATAACTTGAGAGCTTAGATACATTATCACTTGATCTAATGGATCTCCAAACAGTAGGCAATTAATTACTGACTTAAATTTGACTAATCCATCCAATATTTCACAATAATATTGGCTTACCATAGAATCCTTAATGTTCCAAAAGATCACAATCATATTATTTACTAAGCTTAATAAAATAATATTTGATAAAAAGTGATTATAAGCTAAATTGCAACAATTGCCATTAATTTTAGTGTCCAATTGCCAGTTGCTTGTTAAGTTAAAACTCAAAGTAGCTGAAAAAAAAAGTTCAATTGGCTCAGAAATATTTTAGTAAGTTTGGGAGCCCAAACCATGTTACAACCAACTGTGGTAAAATTTTGTATTAAAAGCCACAAGGATTTACTACAATATTTATGAGATTAAACACCTCATCACCACTCCATTTCAAACCAAGAAAATTTATAATTGTAAGGCCTAATGGAGACTTGCTGGAAATCCTCTGTTAGTTGTGTGCTGCGGACGTTTGCACTTAGCCTACTCATCTTTCTACAGCCTAAATGGTCATCCATTCCTGTGTCAATAGGAACATCAAATAATTACCCTTAAAAATGGTGTATGGTTACCAAACAGCCAATGTCAAACCCAATAAGGCCTTAAAATCATTGAACCTCATTTTTTACCCAAGGAAAATTAAATCACTCCTGCAAACCATAAATAATTGAAAAGCCTAAAGAATAAGACCAAAAAAAATATCCTCAAACATAATATTGAGAGAATCAACCAGTTTGTGATTGGTAATGATGTATGGGCGCTCAATCCCAATAAGTCAAAACTATAACCAGAGAAGATAACTCCTTAAGTGGTGATTAATACTAATTACAACACCAATGAATACACAATGCATGATTCTAAAGTCAAACGTTGTAAACTTCACCTAGATGCTTTGAGACTCAGTTGTACTTGTGAAGCACAATGCAAAGTCAAAAATCTTCTAAACAATGAGTTGATTAAGGAATGCAAAGCTAGAACCAAAGACAAGGTCCCACAAGTTTTATGATTCTTTAATGATTTTTTTAGGAGGGGATATATTGCAATCTATTAATTATCTCTTGTTCTTTAATGTATTGCCAAAAAATCCCCATCAAACCCATCAACTAACTTTTCAAGCAAACAAAAGAATCCCACAAAGTTATCTGCTTTTATTAATACTTTTCCAAATTCCTTGTATTACATTTCTTCTTCTTCCTTTCCAAATAAGCTGTAATAAAGATACATCCAACTCATATTTACAACCAAGTAAAACTCATCAACAAAATTCCCCAATTTTCTTGTGTTCTAAACTAGGAGCTCATCAGTACCACATTGGACTACAAGGGCTAATCCCTTTCTCATTTTTTATGGGAGGGGGCCAATTTTACCTCAAGAGGTTCCATCTGTCAATTGGATTCATTATAACTATAATCCAGCATTGAATAATTAATCTTTAGTATGATAACTATCTATGACTCAGCAATAAATAAAAAATTCAGTACTAAAAGAAGATGAAAGAATTCTATGAAAAGAATATTAGAATCAAAAAAAGTTTTAGTTGACTTTTTAAGTTAGTGACTGGTATAGATGGATGGAACAAAAGAGCAAGTGGATCTGTTAAGAGTGCCTTGCTTGACTTGATTGATCCCTGTCTGATAATAGAAAAACCACTGGGTGCATTATAAAGCCTAAAAAGGAAATCTAGAGTGGTGATCACTAAGCTTAAAAGTGTAAACTCTCAATTTCTAAAAATCTTCTAATGAGAATCATATATTAGTTATATAATAAGATTATTTGGAACAGCCTTTATTATTCATATTTTGTTTTATATTTATTAGTTTTTTACACTTGGTAGTGATCAGGTTTTCTTATTCTTCTAGAATTTTTATGTTTAAGTAAAGAATAGATGAATTAAGAAAATTGGAAGCATGATGAATCAACCCTCTTCCAATAAATCCTTATTTTTAAGTTTGTTATTTAGTATAAAATTCATAGACATTTTTATATGTATGTATTTTTATTATTGCCTTTTAAGCAGTAAATATAAGGGCAACTATAAAGGGCTATAAATGTGTGGTTATTAATTTTAATGCTGGTGACTAAATTCTGTTATGTTTGGCAAATTTACCAGGATATAAAATACCACACCAATGCTCACGCAAGGTATAACAGTGATTACTATTATTTTGACTAGTTATAAGGTTCAAAAGTGGTTTTTTTTGTTAATCTTCTATGCTTTTCAGAAAGATCATAAATTTATGAAGCAAAAGTCTCATAGCTTGAGAGTAGAATTTATCTAACAGAAAAATAACGGCTTAGAAAAAAGGAAATTAGTTTATAACTCCAGAAGAAAAATGAGAAGGTTCAGTTTATTTGAGAATTAATTTTTACTATAATTTAACATTTTGGTAATTTAGGGTTGTTCTTAAGGGTTGGATTTATCTCTGAGGCCATTGTTATTTTCTCATTATTTTATTAGTTTTATATATAATTATGGTCTCAAATGATAAAAATGCAGAATTAATAATAAATTTAGATAATATCATTATGTATATATGTATGGTTTTTAGATTAATATATACATAAAACTCTAAGTCTTGTTGATTAGTAGATCTAGACCATTCCAAGGTTGGTCTTAAACAAATTTTGGCAATTTTTAATCAATCAATTAATGAATAAAATCTAGAAAATGCTTAAATATTTATACTTTCTCTTGAGATAAAAATTTTGAATGCTGTTGATGGTGTTTTTTAAAGGTAATATTGGAACCAAAAGTTAGCAGGTATTTTTGGTGATTTTTGTAGGAATAGTCTCATAATAAGTTAAAAAGATGATGTTGGTGAATTCTTCTATTAACTTGGGATCGATAATTAAGTAGGCCAGAATAATACATTACTAGGTAGATCTAGAGATTCTAGGGTTTTTATTATAAATAAATTGAGTTGGTCTACTGGTGATTCTAGAAGAGTAACATAGTAATTATTTTAGGTAAATTCATTAGGCCAGGCTGTGACTAGGTTGATTTTTTAGTAAATAATATTAGTGAAGATTCATAAAAGACTGAAAATTATAATCTCTCAAAATTAAAAGGATTTGATCTTTAATATTACCAATTGACACTCATTCTATGGTCTTAAAAGTATAGATTAACTATAAATAGGAGAGAAATAGCAATCCTTTATTGTTACTATATTGTGGTATATTATGTGAGTTTAGCTGGTGAATGAAGACACAAAGGTTAGTCATGATACAAAGAATAGATACACAAGTGTAGCTTGCTGTCTATTCACACAGAATCTAGACAATGTATTATTGTTATTGGTTATTCATTTAATAATTCATGAAATTCAATTAGAGTATATAGTAACTAAGTAAAATAAGTGGTCATTCATGGGACAGTAACATAAAGAGTAGTTGATTTCAAAACATTGTTGGATATTTTGTAATTATATATAAGGTTAATTGGCTAAGTATTCCATCAGGAATTAAATTAATTTAATCTAAGTTTAATGAGTTGTATAATTTATTTTTTAATGCAATTATGGCTTAAAGCGTTAAGAAAAGATTAGTAGTTAACCAATTTAGGAAATACTGTATGTTCCTTCCAATTCACATTCAGGTTTGAAACATTTGACTCCATAGGTACTCCATATAGATTTGATCAACTATATAAGAAATGAATTAAAGATGAAAGAAATAGATCTATCTTTTTAGGTATATAACAATAATCCATGGGTAAAGGTTGAGAGAGATATTATACTAACAAAGAAAATTTTAATTTGTCTTCATAACTAAAATTTAATCTTACAAAATCTTATATCTTTTTTTTTATCTATAAGTTTCCTACTGTTTAAGGTATTTGTTTTTTTTAATAAAATTGTAGTCAAGTTTTTTACTGAGTAATGAAATAACTGAAATTCATATTTATTGAATTTTTAGTATCATCCATTGTTGAAAAATGCTGGCAGAGGCAGTCCTCAAGACCCATAAATCATTCAAAGATTCCATGAAGAAAATTCTGCATAGTATCAATCATAATGTGGTCAACAATGTTGACAGTGCTTGTAGTGATAAACTAACTTAGCAAGCAGAATTGCTAACTGTCAAAGAGATGTTAATTATACAATACTTCCTGCTTGAGGTGAATGTTCTGGATAAACTTTGCTTGGTATGGTTGGAAAAGTTATGAAAATATACAATGAGATGCAGGAATTAATTGCTTTAATATTGTGACTCAACATGATATTATTGTAAATGCTACCATTTGTCAAAAAAATGCAATTTTCAAATAAAAGTTGATATTCTTTGAAACTTAGTGATTTTTTATATTCTATTCAAGTCATACACTCAATGCCACATATTATTAATAATATCTTTTAGTAACTGTTGTTGTATTTCTTAGTTACAGGTCAGTTTGGCTTTTCAAAACACTTTTTTAAAATTGTTTTTTGTATAGTTGCTGAACCTTTTTATTGTAAAATACTTTGTATACCTTAGATTTAATCTGAATTAATACTATTTTTTTTACAATGTTATCTTATTATTACTACAGTTTTAGGCTGGTTGGCTTCAGAGGCCCAACCATTTTGGAATTGTAATTTTTTTTATTTCTTTTGATAATTCTCCTTTTACTATTATATTACTATGGTCATTGATTAGAGATTTTAGCTGATAAAAACTCTGATGTCTTTGAACCATAAAAAAGGTTATTCTACTTACAATAATGTTAATCACCATCAAAACCAACTGGGCCTTGAAGGCCCAACCAATTTTTAATAGGGTTAAATATGAAATTTGCTATGAGTGGCAGCTGCCCTTGCAGCAATGCGGTGTAGTCACTGTATCTCTTTTATGAAAGTTTGGTAATAGATCTTAAACCAAAAGATCTGCCTTGGATAAAATCTTTTTTTTAAAAAACATAACTTTATTAAAGAATACAAATTGATTGGGATTAGAGACCCTCACAAACAAAGAGAGGAAAATTCCACAGTAAACTGCTTAAACCCTCATTAGGCGGGGACACTCCAAGGATCAGGGCCAGAAGACATGGAAGGAAGAGGCCAAATACAAATTGAAATCTAATATTGCCGGGAATTGCCGCCAAAAGCCAATTAGTGCAAGCCAGACTTGAGGTACCAGAGACCAAACCTGGACATTCTAATCATTGAGATGGCTGTCGTAACGACTGGGCCACAGCTTGACTCCTTGGATAAAATCTTTAGTCAAAAGATTCATTGTCCGAAAAACTAAATTTTGTAATATGTATATTATCTGACCATTAGTTAGTCATTACAAATTTTGGAATAAACAATCATATTTTCTGAGTTTCTAACTTTTCATTTAAAATCTACGTAATTTAGTTTTTCGGACAATAATCCTTTCGATCAAAGATTTTTTTCGAGCTATAATCTTTCGGTTTAGGATCTAAGACTGATAATTTCTGATTCATAAACTGATTAAAAAGTCTAGGTCAAACATGGTGATCAAAATATGTGGAATCGTGGATGTAGAACATATTTCGGCAGCCAGAAATTTTATTTTGATTGCTCAAATAATTTCGTCCACATAATGAAATTATGTACACTACACATTTCCTGCTGCCCAATTTTTTGTTTACTTTCAATGCAACAAAGAGTGTGGCTTTTTTAGTATCATCGAAAGATTACAATCATACTATACAAAAACTACTATCGTGTAATAGGAAAAAGAAATATTTAATATACCTAATTATGAAGTATTGAAAGTAGCTTTATAATTAAACTGATTGATTTTTTAATTACTTCGGTCTGATTAACATGGGATGTTTTCAGCATCAAATGCGATAACCTTGATAATGAGAGCCAAGTTTCCTAAACAAGAGTTGGGTAGTAGCAAATGTGTACTGTATAAGATTAATAAAATATAAGCTAAAATTTAATTCACTCCACTTATAAGGTAGTATAAATCTGCTTGATAATTTTAAAATGACAGATACTTTTTAGCACCTGTTTTGAGGCCCATCGATTTCTTTAAAAGATAGTATAAATAAACGGTTGGAAATGGTACTCCGAAAAAATAGTTTTTTCGAAACGATTCTATTCCGAAAAATTCTATTCCGCTTACATTTGCTCGCGATAAGACCTACACTTATATTTAGGAATTAGGATCTCATTATTGAGGTTATAACATCAGATGCTGAAAGTACCTCATATCGATCAGGCCGAAGTTGAATAAAAATCAGTAAGTTTTTAATAAAACTTATACTGATACTCTAAAGCTACTTATAGTTAATATTAGATATATATTTTCTATTGTATCATAAGAGGTTTTTGGATAGTATGATGGTCATATTTTGATGATAGAAAAATATGATACTTTATACTGCGTAGAATTGTAAACATTTGAGTAGGTTTTATCGCAAGCAAATGTAAGCGGAATATAATTTTTCGGAATAGAATTGTTTTGAAAAGCTATTTTTTTGGAGTACCATTTCCAACCAAATAAATATTAACCCTTTCACTTGGGCTCACTCACCAGTGAGTGAATTGAAAAAAAAGTTGATTAAAATTTACTCACTGGTGAGTGAAATAAATCAGTTTGGTTTTTTTGCTTCACTCACTGGTGAGTGAGCCCAAGTGAAAAGAATAAAATTTTAGTTTACATTTTAGTTTCTAAATTATAAGTTCTATTTTTACACTTTGACATCAAAAATTTAATTTCAAATCTTACATTTGCCCTCCAAAAAAATATTTTTAAGCCTTACATATTGTACTGCGAATTTCTAACTAAAAAAGTGAAGGGGCTATAAGGCGACAAAAATTCTTCGAGCAATTACCGTCAATCTAACTAATTTACTGGGTTGTTCCATAATTACTAGGACGATTTTTGCGAATTTCGCATATAAAGATTAATGAATCCGTTTTTTCACTCTAGTTTTCTCTTTTTATATAATTGATTTTTTCTTTCGTTCAAAATTTTATCGGGTTTGTTGGTAGTTTTTTGCGAAATTCGCAAAATTCGTTCCAACAATTATGGAACAACCCGATAGATAATGGGCCGAAAACATAGTTGGTTCCTGGTCTTCAAAAAATATCATCCAAATTATATTCGAAGAAAACAATATTTTTATTGGTACTCTAAAATTAGCTTATAATAAAATTTTCTTCTAGTCTTTTTTAACTACACTTTTATTCGTTTTTGTATTGTGATTGGGTGCAATATCGATTGCTAAAACAAAATTTGCGTATCTTAGGCCATCCCCTTTTGTCCATGCAGTGTTCTTACTATCTATGTAGTGTCATTTGGGAGTTTTTTTTTGAAGACAAGAATCGGACCGATGGACAACTTTCGAATGCACTGTTAATTGTGTATTTGGATCGGGCTTTTTTCAAGTCCAATTAAAGTATTTTCCCTACTAAAAATATGTACAATTAGTGCAGATTGCTATAGATAAAAGATGTCGAAAATCTGCTGAAAAACTGTGATTAATATAAAGAAAACAACTGATATAAAAAATTATAAGAATAATATTAAAATTATAGTAAAGTTAAACTTAAAGAAAAACTCCCAAAAAATTTGGGTATCGATACTTTTGGAGGAATATTATTTAGGATCTAAAATTCAAATCATTTGATAGAAAACGAGTTTTAAAGGATTCATCAAGCAAAAATCTCACCGGTCGACAGGTTACAAAGTGATCGATCTTCAAAAAAAAGCTCCCATTTGGCTAAAAACTTTCGTAGATCGACAATCTTATAATTGCCATTCCGCATCTCTTTGTTGTGACTCAATCGTGACTCAAGCTTCACACCAAAATATTGCCACTTTTAGTTAATTTAGCAAGTTACCTTGAGCTTAATTCTAATCATTCCAGTTCGAATCACTGATCAAATTATCCAGACGATTGATGCGGACCAAACCTGATCTACAAAAAAATATTAGCCATTTTCGGGTGTGTTACATTGTGTCCGATGCTTATATTTTATTACATAATTCAATTTGAAGTCACCACCTTATAACAGTGGATCATAATTGAATTATTTAAATCATTAAGTTGAAATAAAGTTCATTATACTAAATTACTTGCGATGAGTTTCAAAGAAATTGAACCGCAGATACAAGATGCAGTCAACAAGGTTAGTTTGACTGCCGCTGTTATTGTACTTTTAACTTGGTTACTAATAGGTAAGTACATGTTTTTATTTTTGTCTAAAACTTCTAGTTAAACTAAGACCTAATCTTCTGAATCGTGTGACGCTGCTTTTCCAAATTGTTATTGCATTCATTGATATTCTGAGGCACCTTTCTTTGTATAAAATTGAAATTGAGAATGACACAATATGCGCCTTAGTCGGGGCTTCTATGAATTTTAGCGACCATATCTATGTCGCGTTCAATACTCTATTGGCAATCAACGCTTATCTGATTTTTATCTCAAGACAGCGACCAAAAATGACTTTTTACCCTCTTTACGTTGGAGCCGCACTAGCTTACATAACCATTTTAAACCTATGCTATTTTGGTAAGTCAATTATGTATGTTTAAGTCATTTATGAAAATTTAGACAACGGAAGTTATGGGAGAAATAGATTTGGAACTTGTTTTTTCAGAAGCAGAGAAGGGGTAGAAGTACATAAACTTTATATGGTATACCTAATGGAGTTTCCCGGTGTTTTATTCAGCGGTTATGTTACTTTTCTTATCATGTTCAAGTTTAAAAAGAGAATGTCCAAGATACGTATCGTCCGCAATATTGAATATTCCAACTTAGATGAAAGCCCTGAACCTACGAAGCATGTCAAAGCTTTGTATTGGAAAGTGTAATTTTGAACCGAGTTTATCATCACTTCTAACAAAAAAATTCTTAGTTCCATGTATCCGATATCATGTTTCATCACACTGTTCCCTTTTCTCATTGGAAATCTTATAACAGACACGGGCGCAACATTGCCCACTTGGTACATTTTCGTATTTCGGTTTTGTCTGCGTATTCCGGAACAACCAACTTGTTTTTCATGCTTTACGACCCGAACTTTCAGCTCGCATTTAAGGAACTCATTCTATTCATCAAAATCAAGTTGAAAAACCAACGCCTCGATAGAGAGTCATACGAACTTCCTGAGCGGAGACAACCTGCCCAAAATCAAAGTGGGTTAACTTGGTTTGAGCGAATTTGTGGTAACGATGAATGGCAAATTGAATTCGATGATGGCTATAGAATGACTGTCCAAAGTCATATCAAGTACCTGTAATGATTAAATAAAGTACGCTCGCGTCTTGCAATGTCACCTATAAAGCTTTGAATTATTTTTCGAATGCTTTTCACTGGAGCTTTTCTTTACGGCTGCCTTATATTGCGTGATTAACGCATCTAGTACTTTTATTTTCCCTAGTTTTTCTTTTGAATAAATCAATTTGGTAATGAAATCACGAATTATGCTATTCAAAACTAAACAAAAGTATTATAGTTTTAATAGTTAGTTCAAAAAAACTATTATGGATTTAAAAACGAATTATTTTAATTGCTAAGTAAAACTAAAAAAATTACTATTAAATAGTAATTCTGAAGCACATGATGAATAAATGATGATTTATAGATTCTAAATTCCGAGTACTGCCATTCTAAAAACAAGTGCAAAAAACCATATTCCTGTTAAAAAATATATAAATATTAATCTATGAACAAAAATTAAGATTAAAAAACCCCAGAGAGAAAGAACTAAAATTGTGAGGACTTTAGTCAAAGTACGCTAAGTCATCATCTCGAGTTAAATATTGAATGAGGACTGATATTGTTTGCCGTGTAGTGCTTAGATGTACCAGCATTACCGGATTTGGAAACAGTTCTGGTTCTATGCTTGTGGTTCTTTATAATCAGACATCCAAGTTAAAAGTTTAGGATGTAGTACATACTTATATAAGTATAAGAATCATAGTGAGAACTACCAGTGTGAGCAAAAAAGATAGATATACTAATATGTAAACTAGACTTAGGCGTAATCAGAAAATGTATATCATAGCTAATTTTTTTAGCTTGCAACTATACATGTGATATTATGTTACATACAATTTTGAGAAAATCTTATAGATAAGATCATATTTCTTAATTTAAAAAAATAGAGAAAGTTTTAATATTTATACCAATTTGGGGAACAATATTATTATTACATTGCAAACTGAAAATGTTTTCTGTGTATGCCAATAATAGTAAGCCTTATGAGTCTTACTAAATTAGTAATTATATTGATTATTATTTATATGTTTCATATACCTTGATTATCAAATTCTATTATCTGTTGACTATGCTTATTAGACTACTAATAGTGTCATATAGTAACAATCTAACTCTAAATAAGTATAGTTTTATAGATTTGCATTGTTATTTTTCACACTGCGGTTTTTAGTACAACTGAAAAAAGGACAAACAATAGATATTGTATCAGTTTCTCACAATGACTTAATTTAAAAAATTGGCCTGAACAATATCTCATCTATAATTACCTACCTCCAATAATAAGCAATGGATAAGAGCTACTCACAGTAAAAGGGAAGATATGGATTTTTTGACTCTTAATTAAAGCCTGTATATTCTTCTTATATGTTAAATTTTTAGATCTTATAGGTTATTATTTATGATCTAAATTTTTATGAATTTTTATTTCCCAACAAGTTTTATTTAGGTGAGATAATCTTCCACTTGATGAAATTGTATTCAATTGCTAAAGTCAATAAGACTTTTTGAGCTTGTAACCTAAATAGTATCTTTCTGTGTATAATCAAGTCAAAAAAAATAGTTAAATAAAATGTGGTAAATCCAAGTTTTAGTAATATTTTCCTTTTACTTAATTATATTGATCTTAGATTGATTATTTTGAACTAATTTTAGATTCAATAAAGCAGTAGAAAAGTTTGTTTGATTTACCAATACCTGATGGATTGTACCTACTAGCTAACTAGCAGGCTATCCTACAAAGCACAAAAGGCTTTAAGTTATCAACAACCAATTGCTGTTGAGTTCTATTTGATAGTGTAATTAGCCAAGGTTCTACAAATAGCCCTTACAAGCCCAGACATCCATATCACAAAAGCAAAGACGTAAATTGTAGAAAAAGAGTGATATCACAGTTGTGCGGTCTTAAACAATGAATTAAGTAGCCATTTAACAATAAAGACATTCTTATTAGTATCTTTTTCTACTCTTATTCCTTTATTACTTTATATTATGTGTTAAAAATTGTTATAAACCTCTGCTAATACAATATCTTTGTATGTGTCAGGATTCTATCCTGTTTCTTTATAAATTGCTTTTGCAATTTGAACTTCTCTTTTACTTTACCTTTTTTTCCAATCCTGATCCAGACCAACCTTGTGAGCTCCAATCTTGCCTAAAATTAAAGAGATTTTAGCAAGGATCTCTAGATCTCATCACCTTGAGATTGGGTAATAAGTTGGCTCTTTTGGCTTGCAAGTAAATATGTGCCTGCATCTTATTGGCTATTCAATGTGGCCACTTCTTATTGGTTCTCAAAGTCTTAGAGAAAACTTTATAAAACCTCCTTCCTTTCTTTCTTTCTTTATCTCTTCATCTTCTACAATAAAGATCTATTATTCAATTGTGTTCTTTGTTTGTCTTTAGTGCTCTTGTGTTTGTCTGTTCTGTTCCCGGTATGTCTTGGGGTTCTTTAAGCAACCCTCCCTGGTGGCCTGCCTCTCCTTCTGGTTTCTTGGCCACTCCTTGTTGCTGTTGGTACAACTTATGGTACAACTTCTTGGCCTTGGGGTTTATTAGCATGCTACTTGTAGTAGTACTTTGTCTTTTAACCCCTTGTGTTATCGGAGTTATGTCTTCCTTTAACATTATATACTCACTCCTTCTAGATAATCTAGGTAACATCTTCAAGTCCTTCTGGTGCAGCGGTAGTCATCCTCTTTTGGCTACTGCACAGGGCCATGTTGGTAAGAAGAACGTATGTGTCAGTGGAGGTGGGGATGTAGAGTTGATAGGGGTCACTGGTGCCTGGTATTCTGGATTTGGTTAGTCTTGCTTGTTGGTTGGGGGGTCATCCTGCTACTATATATACCTCTAGTGGCAGGGGAAACATTAAAAAACCTAATACCAGGTTATACCAGTGAGGATAACAGTAAAATATCACTACACCCTTTCCTCTCTCTTTATGCTCACTTGTCTATACTAGGCTTCCTTGCTCTTGGCTTGGTTCTTCCACGTGTAGTACCACATTTAGGAGGCTATTGTGCACTGGGTAGTCTTGCTGAGGCCCTTAAATGGGGCATACCTGCTGTATCTGCTGTTGCTGGGTTCAACTCCCAAGCTTTATACCAACATTTTTTTTATTGGTTTGGTTATAGACCTTAAAGTATGTACAAGTCAATTTAAATAAAATCTTGACTTTACCTGAAAGCTGCCTGCCAACCCAATTAACCAAAATAACCTAAATGGTGCTCATTACTGGGGTCCCTAATTTAGAGCCATAATCTTATCCAAATAAAAATTAAGATTAAAAACCAAGATTATCAATTAACTTAAAGTATGTAACCCACTCCAGCTAAGCCCCATCATTAAGGGGGATAGACCAATATCTCGGATTACCAAATCTCGGAACCTATATATTGGATATGTTCCGAGATATTGGTTCCGATATTAAAATATAGATTGAGCAATTTTTATTAACAACATTGAAAGTTAAATGTTTTTTTTTACCAAAAATTATATACCAACATCTCGGAACCAGCATCTCGAAACCAGAATCTTAAAAAAAACTAAAGTATGTAATTAAAAAATTAGATTAGTTAAGTGCATTTCATTAGGAGTCCAACTATCAAATCAACCCATATTCCAAATCTCGGAAAACCAAATCTTGTAATGTTCAATCTCGGAAATTATTAATTACACTTTAACTTTTAAGAACAACAGCAATAATTCCTATTTTTGCTATATCTTTCTAATCAAGCTTAATAAAACTTTTTTTTTAGATTATATAATTGATGACTCACAATTAATTAAAAAAATAGAAAATTGTTTATTCTATTAAGCTGGGTACTTTATTCTTGGCTTAAAATGAGTTTTACAAATTGATAAACTTAATATGGCTAACTCCGAGTTAATATTAGATAGGCTTAACTAATTAGGATGACACAATCTCGGAAAACCAAATCTCGGATTATGATTAGTGAATTTGGCCAGAATAAAATTTGCTATTAATAAACTAGGCGTAATTAACCGCGTCATGTATATATTTGACCTATTCCAACATCTCGGACTCCTATATCTCGAAAATTAACTTGAAATAAGAAGTCGTTAATAAACAGCAACTTTAACACCATTTAAAACACTAAAACAATTATGTAAGTAGGTCTTTGGTTCTTAAGTAACTCCCCCTTATTTTATTTTCTCTTTCCAATGACACCTCAATCAGGACCATAGCTTAATTTTACACTGTGTTACGGTTTATCGATATCTACTAGAATTAGTTTAAGACTTAGGGTGTTGGTTATAGTTAAGGCAACAACACACTATCAAAACATAGTGTTTTTTATGTACCAAATCTTGTTTACCAATATATCGGATTTATGCACCAAGTTTCTAATCAAAATATAGTTTATATGGCAACTTTGGTTACCTTTTTTATAGTTTATCCTTCTTATTTTTGTTTAATATATTTTATCTTAATCAAAAGACTAAAACTTCAATAATCTTATACTTAATTTATAGAAACATGCCTACCAAAAGATCTCAAGCTAAAAATACTGGCAGCAAGGCCAATCCAAAGGCTTCTACCTCCCAACCCCCCTCTAAGAAGGCCAAAAGATCTACTACCAAGATTCCTATGGAAAAAACTGTTGCCCCTGAACATGCTGCTGAGGGGCACAGTACTGACTCAGATAGTCTTGCTGAGGCTAGTGGTGATGAAATTGGATATGACTCCGATATCACTGAGCACTCCTTTGGCTACTCTGAGGACTCTGATAAAGACTTCCCTGGGGAAACAGCCTTGGAGAAAAGAGTACGCCTAGCCAAGAAAGGAAAAGTCAGAGCAGCTAAGGCAGCCCAGAAAACTACTCCCCAAACTTTAAATAGTAAGTCTTTTTTTATTATTATTACTAACTTTTCCTAAGAAAATATATCTAAGGAAAAACTTCCTGAATTTCCTTCTTCTAGTAGTAGCTCTGATAGTGAGCCTGAGAAGGTTGAAAAGTCTGTCCCCACTTCCTCCAAAAAGACCAAAAAGCCTTCTCTTTGGGATCCCTTCCAGGCTACTAATGTTTTTAATAATAATGAGGAATTCAAGTTTCCTAATCCACTTGAGACAGATTTCCCTATGATGAGTATGAAGTCCAATGCGGACTTCTATCATAATGGGTATGCCTATACATGTGAGGATGCCACCAAGGACTTGGTCTATTGTCAGTGGAGGTGCAATACCATTAAATGCCCTGCTCGAATTACCACCTTTGGATTTGAGCAATTTGAAAAGGAAAAACCTGACGCCCCTCATAATCATAGTGAGCCTGAGGATATCTATAGCCAGATGCTAAAATGGTTCCTGGTCCAGACTCAAGCTACTAATAAGCATCGGGATGCTTCTGAGACTGCCACTATTGCCTTGAAGAACCTCTCGCCTGAGCAGCTTCAGAAGGTCAGCTCCTTGAAACAGCTTGGGAGATACATATCCAGGCTTAACAACAAGGTTGAAGACTTAGGCAAGAGCGCCAAAAACCTTGATGACCTTACCCTATATGATGCCCAAAAGCTCACATTAGATGGGAAGGCCTTCCTCCTGTTTGAAGATCCTGTTGGGGCCAAGGGCCGTTCTATCTGTTTTGCCACCAAGGAGAACCTAGTTTGCCTTCTTACTTGTGACCAGTGGTTGGCTGACAGTACCTTTTCAACTGTCACATCCATGTTCAAGCAACTATGGGTCATCTTTGGGCAGTTTGGAAATAGTGTCATCCCTATGGTATATGTTCTGATGACCAGCCAGAAGGAAAGTGCCTATACCTCTATCCTCCTGAAAATTAAGGCTAAGATGGATGAAATCCGTGAAGAGCAAGAGTCAATTACACCAAGCCAAAAGAGGAACTATGCCAAGACTATCAAAGGGCAACGGACCATTAAAGCCATCAAGAAGAGCCCCAAGAAGACTGGCTCAACATCTGTTGAGGACCCTGAAGACTCTGGGTATAACTTCAAGCTCTTGTGGACTTTGAAGCCGCCCAAGCCCAGGCTTTCCAAGCAGTCTTCAATGTTACCCCTCTTGGCTGCTTCTTCCACTTTCGGCAGGCCCTCAACAAGAACCGCAAGCGCTTCAAGGCCCTCAATTCTCTCTTTCTCTCAGATACCACCTTTGAGTGCAAGAAGCACTTTGTCTGCTTTGCTGCCTTGGCTCTAGTCTCCCCCCGGAGAGTCTCATCAGTATACCAGGCCTTTCTAGAGTCTAATTATATGGTTGCACACATGGACCAGTTCAAGGGTTTCATTGACTACTTTGAGACCCAGTGGATAGGTAAGGCTAACGTCCAACGCGGTTGGACTATCAACAAGATAAAGTGGAATGTCTATGCCCAGGCCAAGGATGGGCTTATGAAGACCACCTGCTCTGTGGAGTCTTGGAATTCTCACTTCCAGGATTTTGTTGCTGGGAAGAAGCCTGCATCAACAAGCTGGTCAAGAAGCTTCAGAATCAGCAGAAGCTTTGTGAGCTCCAGTTCAATGAGGAGCGCAGCCACCGTAAGCTGATTACCCATAATCAGATGTCTCTTGCAAGAGCCACTAGGGCTAGAGAAGCACTTGTTGTCCCTATCAAGGAGGATGCTCTCTATGAGCACCTACTTGGTATTGCAAGTGCTTTGATCTAATAAAGCTTTTTATCCTTTTTTTATTATAATAGTAGATTTATAAAGTTCATTTTTAAAGATAATATAAGTGCTATTAACTTCTGACTTACTTTCTACATATTCATTAAGTTAGAATTTTTTACTTTATAATTAAAACAGTAGTCATTTTCAAGAAAAAGTATGTAATAATAGTTTTTGATAGTAAGAAAGTTTAGTCTATTTTTTAGGGCTTTGTATATTATTAAAAAGTAAAATATAAGCCCAGAAAATGGAATCCTTGTGAAATTTTGAACCAGAAACTACTTTATTTTTCTAAAAAATATTCATTTTTAAGATTTTTGTTGTTAACTTTTTTTTTTTTTTGGTTTCCAAGATGTTGGTTCCGAGATTCGCGTTCCGAGATATTGGTTTTTACTATATAGTCCGAGATATTGGTTTTCCGAGATTCTGGTCACTGGAATATTGGTTTTCGAGATACTGGTTCCAATATATTGGTCTAACCCCATTAAGGAATAGGCTCTTTCTCTTATCTAAACCAGAGCAACTAAGGAGGAAATTTATGATGTTATAAATTGATTATAAGATGGATACATTATGAGTAGACATATATGTAGAGTCCACCAGTTGGCTATTCCCCTCCCACTGGGACTAGAATAAGTTTTTACAGGAATTAAATAATGTATCCTTCATAAAATCTGGAGTCCTTATTTAAAAGTTCTTTTTTCAATGACAAGGTCTCAAACACCATGTCTAATGTCATTGTGCCTTGCAATAGACTCTTATAAAAGTTATATGCTAGACAGAAAATTGAAAAGAATCAGGCTATGAGTCATTTGGTTTAATTAGGTGAGCACTTACACAAAATTAGTAACATGCTTGATGCCACTTATCTTGAGGTCAATAACACAGGATGCACTCTCAGGAAAATGTGTATAGCTACCACCCACCAGGCTAGTACTCTCATACTTAAATTTTGTGCTTTTAATAAAGCACTAATATTTTCTGCTGACAGTGTGATCTTAGGTCAAGTAATAAGCTACATTGATTAGGCTCATTGAGCCCTGGGCATCAGTGATGAGTGGGTAATCCATGTTAGAAAATCCCTAAACACCATTTTAAGAACATCAAATTCATCCAGAACCAAAGAAAAAAACTGACTAATTAGCAAGAGACTAGACACCTGGAAGAACTTGTCAATTAACTCCACAGACAAGTCATCTTCCTGGAAAACAACCTGGCATAAGCTATTTATCAGATTGTGAGAATCAACCAGATCAGTAAGAAACTAGCCCCTGTAAAACTCAACCCAGAGGGTTGTGTCAATTATGTCAATCATTGTGTCAAGACAAAGAACTTGTACTCTAGAGTACTTATACTTTCTAATGACTGCCAGAATAGCAACCTGTTTCAGCTACACAGAATTAACCATAACAAGAACTCCATTGAAAAGTTAAAAAACAACAAAGCAGTAAAACGTGAAAATATGAATTAATTATAAAAAAAGATTGCAAAACTGAAGGAAGAAATCTAAATTATAACCACTTTCTGATGGAATCCAATATCAATTTACTCACCCAAAGCCACAATCAAGAAATTGCCAACCTCCATCACCATTTGAACTCTGTTGTGAACCAACAGAAAGAGTCTTCCTTTGGTACCTCCCTACCCTTCTCCTCAGCATTTGGCTCAAATTTATCACATTTAGAATCTAATAATGACAGTGATATGGATAACCTAGTTCTGAAGGGCTATACACAGTAGGGACACTTAACTAGAAACTCTAAAACCATTGATCCTAATGCTAGCCCCTATTTGGACCCCCCACAAAGACCTTCTAAGCTACCAGAATGTGCAAAAGAGGGAATATATACCTCTATAAAAAGGTTTGATGATTTCACAAAGGGAGAAAGTGTTAAAACAAAGTATCTACCATTGTCAATTGCCTCTATGACCAAGCTGTAAAACTTAATATGAACAAATTAAACTGTAATTTGGTCCTACTCTTTTGTAAAATTCCTTCTAGTGAATGAATTAGGCATCTCAGCCTATATGGCCTCTTAAAAGTATGATTCATAAACATACAAACTAAAGAGTCTGAATTCCTTGAAAGTTTGGCAATAGATCCTACCATGAAGCATGAAACAGAATGGTATAAAAACAGCTCACTGCCTTGGATGCCAATATTGCCACACAGAAAGCTCTCAGGCCATACACCTTCCTTAGCATTGCCATGCTCCCTGCTATTATCAATGAAAATCCTATTCAAAGAATGGTATAACTATAAAAAGACTTGCTTCACAAATTGAGCTGCCTCATAGGAGAGCTCGCCCTAACCTTACTATTGTTTATAATGAGCAAGCTCCACTACCACCCCCAGAGAATGGTTCTTAAGATGTCATGAACACCTACAAAACCGGCTCTCCCCATAAGATAGGTTCAACTAATTTTATCTGCAGAAAGTATGAAGTAAAAGGGAACTATAATCACTCTTGTTCTTTCAAGAACTCCCAAGCAAACCCAGGAATCCAATGCTTACAATAGGAAGGGTCATCCTCTGAATAATATATCAAGGACAATGAAGTATTAAAAGAAATAGTGGATTAGTTCTAAGATCACCTATCCCAGCCCCACTCAACCCAGATCCTCCTGACCCAGACCCCCTCCTGTAGAAACAAATAGTCAATGATTTCCACGCAGCCACTTTCTCCAGAAACAACCGTCTAGAAGAGGAAGCTCTCTACATTGCCCCCAAGCCAAACACCCAACAGATTGCGGAGCAGCTTGAGGACAATTTACTTAAAAATTTACAAGATAAGGAAAATAAATATAGCTAATGTGGCTCTTCCCCTCAAAATTGTTTTTCCCCTTACCCTGAACTCAAACCCTCTATTTCTAACTTCTTTTCTTCTGAGGCGGGATTCTGCATAAACTATACCAGCATTCTGGGCCCCAAGCTAGAAAGAACTTACCTAGACATATGGGTCAATAATGTACCCATTAGAGAAATTGTATACTAAGTAGCACCTATCAACATTATCAGTAACCATCTTTTTCAAAGATTTAACCTAAGCCTAAATTTAGAGTTCACAAAATAGTTTGATACCTCTGGACAGCACACCACCACATCTTGAGGTGCCTTTAGCGCTCTATAAATCTGGTTAGGATCCCTGGCACTCACAGCCCCAGCTACAGTAATCCCAAATCATACATATGACTTTCTATTAGGCACTTTATTTATGCTGCATTATGTAATTTTGGCTTCCTATGAAACAGACTCTTTTAAAATCCTCAACCATCAGCTGCCTACATGTCACTAACCCAAGGAATCATCTCCAAACCTGTGGAACAAGATCCTGATCCTTGCTTACTAAAATGTGGTAATTGCAATACAATACCACTTGCACTTCCAAGCATATTGCGGTTCCCCTTCTTAATTATCTGAGTATAAGAGATTCCCCTAGAAGAGAGCAAGGTTTTAGTTAAAAATTCAGAAATCAATGGGAAGTTCATGAACATCAAATTTGACTTTCCCCAGGAACTTGATGCTGTGATCAGATTCCCATCTTTGGCCTCCCAGGTCAAACCCTTGGCCGCCCCTGGCCTCCTTATGTCTGGCCACCAAAGTATACATGTATCACTAGATAACCTCACTAAGGAACCTATAGTTGTTAAGAAAGGACAAAAAACTACGTTTTGCAATTCTATCTGGCATTAGAACTCCATAATATCACTCCTTTGAAGACTTCCACAATATTGGTCTACTCCCATTGGTTGGTAATCATTCAATTTTCAACAGGAGGGACCAGGATAACCTTGGTAAAACACCAGCAAGACACTTAACTCCAAGCTACAAGAAAAATGAAGCAGTACATGCCAAAGACAAATTTGACCTAGGTTGTGCTGCAAATACCTTAACCCTATATCAACAGGAGACCACCCACCTGTAAGAGCCCAGCCTATTATAAGATCAAGAGCATATGAAGATTTAGTCAATAATGAGTTATTTAAACTACTCA
>CAOJZF010000373.1:0-17435 GCA_948465475.1 Thalpophila matura
TATTTTTAGGGATGATAGGTTATTACAGAAGATTCATACCCAACTTTTCATAGGTTGCTGGGCCCCTTATCTATCTCCTCGAAGGAAACTTGAGTTTCCTATGAAATGAAGAATACACCAAAGCCTTCAATTCATTGAAGAAGAAATTAATGACTGCTTTAATACTAATGAATACGGATTTTGACAAACGTTTCATAATACAAACCAATGCCTCTTTGACAGCTATATTTGGAGTTTTATCCCAAATCAATGATCAAGAAGAAGAACATCCAGCAGCCTAATATTATAGAACGCTTGATAAAGCTGAAAGAAATTACGCTGTATCCAAATGTGAATGTTTAGCAGTAATCTACTCTTGTCAGAAGTTCAAGGTATATCTACATAGGACTAAATTATAGTAGTCACTGATCACTCCTATCTACAATGGTTAAAAAACCTGAAGGAACCAGAAGAAAAATTAGCTAGATGGGCTATTAGACTTCAAGCCTACAATTACACCATAGAACATAGAGCCAGCTCAAAGCATCAGAATGCTAATGGATTACCAAGGTTGCCTACTATTCATGCTCTAATACCAAAAGCAGATAAGCTCTATGACCTGATAAATCAACCTAAGGAGTGGGATAAAGAATTACCAAAGATCAAACAGATTCTAGGCAAACTATCTGCAAACACTACCTATAATAAAGGACAATTGTTCAAGGAGTAAGATTTGAAATTGTATCTCTTTGTAAAAACATCCAACAGACCTGAAGTGATAAAAGTAGCACACTTAATCACCGGGCATGGAGGCTTACTTAAGACTATGAAACAGATTAAGAAAGATTATTACTGGGAAAGAATCAGTTTTAATGTTACAGAATATATCAATTCTTATTTAGTTTGTCAGTCAGAGGTCAGATTTAAACCATCAACTACCTACAAATTAGTTAAACCTAAATTTGCATGGCACACTGTGTCTATGGATCTAATAGGACCACTTCCACCAAGTACTACTGGTGTGAAATATATAACAGTGGCCATAGACCACCTCACTAAGTGAGTAGAAGCTTGAGCAGTAAAAGACTCAGGAGCAAGAACTGTAGCCAAATTTGTACAAAAACAAATAGTACATAGGCACAGCTGCCCTCAGTTCTTATTAACTGACAATGCCACCAACTTTACATGTAGAGTACTACCTAAGTTGAACTATCTGATGGGAATTAGAGGAGTATAAACTACCCCATACCATCCAGAATCTGATAGAACAGTAGAAAGAGTCAATGCTACTCTAGAGAGAATTTTAAGGAAGTTAGTAGTAGACAAGTCTAGTGATTGGAACAGTCATCTCCAATCAGCTGTCTTTGCTTACAACATAAGCTACCACTCCTCCACTAAATATACTCCTTCTCAACTACTATATGGACGGTAACCAGCTTTAATACCATTGCTATTTACTTTAATCCAGAAATTGGATGCCTTAAGTTAGTATTATTACCTAAGAAAACTATATACTACACTAGTAAATCTGCAAACAGAGGCTACTACAACCTATGTTATGGAAGACAAAAGCACTTGATAAAGCTAATATGTCTAGACATCCCCTAGGATCCTTCTTGGTAGGAGAACAAGTAATGTTCTACCACAATTAAGGATTTGGAAGTATCAACAAATCATTACCTTCTGGAATGGACCTATGGAGATTATCAAGACTGGAGAATTCAACTATACAATAAATGATATCTCTACCGGTCAACTTGTTAACAGAGTACATGCTAAATATATTTTATAGATACTTTTTTAGGAACTTAAAAGTAGAAAATAAAAAAGGAAAAAATAGATAAACCAATAAAACTTTATTTGGTTCTTTAACAATGCTGTCTCCCTTGCCTCTGGTCTTCCATCTCCTGCTGGCAGACATTAGTTATGGCCACAGGTGTTGCCTTTGTTTGATTAACTCATTGAAGTACCATCCACTCTGGTGCAAAACCATCCTTGATGGGATTCCCATTGTCTGTCTCCTCTTGAAGCCAGGCGTCTCTATCTAGTTGGCGGTGCAATTGAGCCACTATAACTACTGCACTAAGCCAGTAGCAACAGACCTGAACAGGCAGACAAAAACCGGACTATAGGCAGAACTACATTGTTCTCCTGGAGAGACAACCGGTAGGGATTCTGGACCACCAAGAAATAGCCAGAAAGGATTAACAATCCATAGGAAAATCCTCCACATGCTCATATGGACCTTGCCTAGGAATATAAGTACTACCCATTAACTGAACCACAGCTTGCCACAGTCCAGGAATATCCTCCTCTAGTATATGAGGCTGATTAACTAAATGGAAGATGGCATGGCCTATGATACACATAGTTACCATGGAAAAACGATTATACCCTTGAGCTAGGAACCCATAGGCTGCACCAGTTAGAATGGTCACTTGACTAGTACTGTTGTGACAAGATTTGTTACCCATCTCTAGAATGGAGTAACAAGAGGATTTGTTTGGTAAACCTCATAGCCAAAACACTGTTTCTAGGAAAGGAAAATTTTTTCAACTAACAGCATAGTCATCTGTCCCAGGAACATCAGGGATAATCAACCAAGACACCTTGTCAAATACCATTTGGCAATAATCCAAGGTTGCTACCTCTGGACCTTGAGCAAAGCTATAAAGATTTAGTCTCTCCCCAAGTTTAGAATAAAAAACTTGTTAACCTTACTGAGGAGAAACAAAAATCCGCACATTAGTCTTCATGATGTAACACAAGAGGAACAATAGGATCTACTCCCTGCATCAGAGCTCTAGCATTGTAGAAGAAAGGTTATTCTAAATCATCAATAGTAATAAGCTGTTCTACATTGAGCATTTTGTCCTCCAGTGTAGCCCAATGAGAATAGGGAGGACAAGTAAGACTCTCTCTGAGCCAGTTGCAGTGGCCCCAGCCCTTCCAGTTGGATAGGATGCTGCCTCACAAGCAGCTACAGTTCAGACTTTGTCCAAGATAGCCCAATGGCTAGCACACACAACCAAGTGAGTGACATTGTTACTAACCACGTCCAAGCAGCCTTGCTTTTCCACAGGACCTTAGTATTAACATAACAACTAAGAGTCAAAGTAAACCAAGGAGCAGCGGAATTAACACTAACATTGTTGGCTTCATCTTCTTTAATAAAAACATAGAATACAAGTCACAAATTTGTTAAAATTACTTGAGTTGCCGTAAGGGTTCATTTCTAAAACAGAATGATTAAAAAAAGTTATAATAAAAAATCTTGCCAAAGATACTCTATAAATATTAATCTTCACCCCATAGACTAATCATGTGGAGGGAGAATGTGAAATATTCACAAGCTACAATTGTGCCTATTTCTAAATATTACAATCAGCCTATGTGATTATGATAAATAGTATAACAATGGATTAGGCACAGGCAATAATTTAAGCCTTTGTTCTAAATTACTAATAAGGATAAAATTATCCAATTAATTGATCCATATGATATATTTAACCATATAATAGAGGCCAATAACCAACTGCCATAATATTCAGTTTAGGCGAAATTGTACTTTTTTTTTGAATTTAATTTATAATAATAATGATCATATTGATTGAAGGTATTTAAGTCCAATTCTATTTTACTAAGAAATTATTATAGACAACAGACTTGGCAAGATGTAGCCAATTATCCATCCTTGGCAAGACCCTTATTATATAGGATAACTATCAACCAAATATTTAACAATTACTAATTATAAGCACACCCTTGGCAAGGAATACCAATGTGTTTGATTCTTAGCAAGAACACTTGACAAGCTCAATTCTTGCCAATATTCCTCTTTTATTTGGATTCTTGACAAGAACTCCCTCCTATTTACTAGTATGTTTATAACTTGAGTCTAGGCTAATTCTTATTAACAAATATTTTTCCAGTCAATCTAAAAGGATGACAACCCAAGTACCTATGATGGCTTCTTCCTTTAAGCATTCTTACAAGATTACACCAAAATCCCAAATACTCAAGACTGGTTAATATCAGATGATGATAAGATGCCTTGATAATTACTATGTTATAGTACTACTAAGACTAGGGAACTTAAGCCTTCAACACAGTACCTCACCAAAGATTTAAAAGCCTAGATTCCCCTTCCCTTCAACTAAAGAAACCCCCCTCTTTTCCCTAAAAGAGTAATTTTATTATCTTATCTTAATCAAGTTATATTTCAAATAAACATAAACCCTTTTCTCTTCAAACTACTATCTCCTGCTTTCAAACTACTATCTCCTAATATATCTAAGTCTTAATTTAAGACTAACAAAAAGGAATTATACAGCTAGAACTAGCTAAAAACAGAAAACATCCACAGAGGAGAACCTTTGGTACTAGTCTCCATACTAGTGACCACATCCAGACCAAGCCCATCAAGCAAGCATTTCTGTGGAAGCTTCACACCATAGATATAAAAAGGAATTAAATTATAGGATTTATAGAAACATCAAAGCAGATTCAGAAAAGACTAGATCTATAACCCTGTGGAGCTTTTGTAAACATGGGCCTTAAGGATTTCCCTAAACAATTAAGCATTCAAGGAGACATGGGTATCCCCTGGACTAGTGCTCAACATTGACAAATTATAAGAAGGTCATACTAGGGAACCTCACTGACAGTACTATAGATTTTTAAAGGAATTGAATAATAGGATTTCTAAGATATTATAGCAGAATCAGAGAAACTGGGTGTAAAACCCTGGAGAGCTTTTGAAATTATAGGTCCTGAGGATTACCCTGAGCAATCATTATGCACTGTGATCCATGATGGATAGTTAATTGGTGAATCCTTGGACGACCCAGAAAAGCTACAACACTCTTTAAGAAGATTCATCTCAAAACAATGATCAATGAGAAAAACATTCATTATCCTACTGTTCTAAAACTCCCAACTAAGCTGAAAGAAATTACACTGTAACTGAACGTGAATGTTTAGCAGTAATTTACTTTTATCAGCAGTTCAGGGTATATCAAGACAGGACTAAGTTTAAAGTATTCTTTGATCATTCCTCTCTATAATGGTTATAAAATCTAAAGTAAACAGAAGGAAGAATAGCTTGGGCTATTGAACTTAAAGCCTATGATAACACTATAGAACACAGAGCTGGCTCAAAGCATCAGAATGCTGATGGATTATCAAGGTTGCCTAATTTCTATGATATGATACCAGAAGCAGATAGGCTCTATGACCTGATAAATCAACTTAAGTAATGGATTAAAGAATTACCTAAGAACAAACTTATCATTTTTTTTTTGCAAACAATACCTATTAAAAGGGAAAAATATTCAAGGAGTTGGATGGTAAGCCCTAAATATTTTATAAGACCATCCAATAGGCCTGAAGTAATGAAAAGTTGCACATATACTTATCAGGCTTGGAGACTTACTTAAGGCTATGGAAAAAATAAAGAAATATGATTTCTGGGAAAGCATCAGCCTTAATGTTACAGAAAATATCAATTATTGCCTAGTTTATCATTTAGAAGTTAGATTTAAAACAAAAATTAACTATGAATTAGTTAAATATATTTTTCATAACACATTGTGTCTATAGATCTAACAGGACCACTTCCACCAAGTGCTTTTGGTTTGAAATACATAATAGTGTCCTTAGATCACCTCACCAAGTGGGTAGAAGCTCAATCAGTAAAAAACTTAGAAGCAAATTTATAGTGTTGAATCACAAGTTTAGTTTGGGATTTTCTAGGGAAGTTGATATTGAAATTATAAGGCAGAAACCTAATAATTGGAGATAATAATATAAATTCTTGAAAATGCTTTTATTGAAAGATCATGAAAGTTGTTCCTTAGAAAGGGAATCTTAGGCGAGTTAATATTGTCAAACAATATCAAATAAGGAAGAAGGATCATTAATTGTTGATTCTCTTGGTTGTGTTCAAGAATGTTGAGATATTGATCAACAAAAACAATTAAGATGATTGATACTGCAACATCTTATCCAGCTTAAGAGTTAATCCAATACAAAGTTATGGGTGACAAGAGGGTTTTTCATTATGAGCCTTTTTGGGCCTAAATTGGACCAGTTGTTGATCTGTGGCCAGTAGTGAAACTTATATTGATCTTTTCTTAATAAAGCCAGTCTGAGTTGATCATGATGAAGGGTTGTAATATGATGTGGTTTGGTGTTGGATCATACATTGAAGGTGTTAACTTGGAGTTGACCTTAACATTGACAAAGGGGCTGTAAAATATTCACAAGCTACACTTGTGCTTTCTTCTAAAGACTATGATCAGTGTATGTGACTATATCTGAATAGTACAATATTGGCTTAGACACTGGCATTGATTTAAGCCTTTGTTATAAATTACTAATACAGATTAAAAATCTAATTAATTGATACATCTAGTATATCTAACCATTTGATAAAGGCCAATAATCAATTGCCATGATGATTGGCTTGGGAGAAATAGTACATGTTTTTATCATAATTAATTAAAAATTATAAAAGATCATTATAATTGAAGGTAATTAAATTAAATCCTAATTTACTATAGATTATATAGAAGACAGACTTGGCATGGATGTAGCCAATTGTCTATTATTGACAAGAACCTAGTTAAATAGGACCCCTTATCAACCAAATCTGAAACAACTACTATCTACAAGCACACCCTTGTCAAGGAATATCAATGCATTTGATTCTTGGCAAAACCACTTGACAAGCTTGATTCTTGAAAAGATCTAGCCTTTATTCAAATTCTTAACAAGAACTCCCTCCTATCTACTAGAATGATTATACCTTGAGTCTAGGCTAATTCTTATTAACAAATTTATTCCAGTCAAACCTAAAGGATGACGACCCAAGTACCTATGTTGGCTTCTTCCTAAAAGCATCCTTAATAAGATTACACTTAAAAATCAAATGCTTAAGACTGATTAAATTCAAGATAATGATAAGATGCTTTTCTGATTACTATGATATGTTACTACTAGAACTTAGTAACTTAAGACTTTAACCTTATACCTCACTGAATAATTTAAAAGCCTAGATTCCTTCCCATTAACTATAAAACCCCCTTGTTTCCCCAAAATGAATATGCAATTTTCTCTCCTCTAAACTGCCATTGGCTGCTTTAACTTCTACTTCTTAATAGAGTTAAGTCTTAATCCAAGACTATCATAGAATGAAATGAAATATACAGATAGAACTAGCTAAACAAGCAAACCATCCACAGAAGAGAACCTTGGTACTAGTCTTCATACTAGTGACCACATCCAGACCCAAGCCCATCAAGCAAGCATCTCTGTGGAAGTTTCACATTGGTGCTCACTATAGGGTAATATCCAAAAGAAGAACAAGATAAACAGGATGAAAAAGGACAATTAGAAGAACATCAATAATATGGAAGAAAAATATAAGACTTTAAATAGAAACAACAGGGATGTTGGAAGAGACTCCTAAACAAGGCCCAAAGTACAGCTTCTATGAAGACAGCTACTTCAGCCCTAGTAGGATCTCTATAAGAAGACCTCAAAGACAACAGAGAAGAAAAAAAAGAGGCACAAGCATGATACTGCCCCATATAATAGTGTCTCTGACTTCTCTTCCAGTGAAGAATTGTCAAATGAGGACACTCCCACCATCACTGACTCAAGATATGTATGGGGATAAGGGTATGAACCCGCCTTTAAACTCTCTAAGAATGCAGAGTTCCAGTGGAATAATCTTAAAAGAAGCTATTCACATCCTGGCAACTACTATGAGAACTGTTGGGTGAAAGGCCACAAGACCAGCGACTGCCAGAACAAGAGACTAAGACAGAAAAGTTATACCCCTAAAAAAAGAACAACCATAATGAATAAGTAGTATATCTTTTACTTTTTTTATGTTCCTAATTACCCTAGTATAGAGGATTTGAAGAATCTTATTGGAAAGAGAAACCTAGAGTATCAAGGTTTCATGTCACTGATGATGCAGACTCCACCAATGAATCCATCCACTATATTACTAGTCAAGGAATACTTGCTGTTATAAGATCACCACTGCAACCCTTTTAGGGAAACCTCTTGATAGCTAAGAAAGAGGCTACAAGAAATTAGGTTTTCAAGTTGCTGGAGCCCAAAGGTCTTCTCCACTGGACTATCCTTGCTGCTACCTTTTGGAACATATGGACATCTTATGAATACCAAAGTTAAAACACTCAAGGAGCCATGGGTGTGCCTTTACTAGTGCTTGGCGCTAACAATCTAAAAAAAGGTCATGCTAGGGAATCTCACTGACTATACTATAGATATAAAGGAGCCAAATAATAGGATTTTTGAAGTTATCATAGAAGATCAGAGAGAATTAGATGCAAACTAATAAAAGCTCATACTAGGGAAACTTACTGAATGTATATGTAAAAAGGAACCAAGTAACAGGATTCCTTAGAACATCATAACAGATTAGAAATATCTAGATGTAAAACCTAAGGAGCCACTGCAAACATGGGTCTTGAGGTTTAGTTTGTTTAATCAGTATGTTCTGTAACCATGGAGACTATTCAATAGCAAATCCTTGGATAACTCAGAAAGGCTACAGCCTTTTCAACAGATATAGGAGGAGTTTTATTTCAGATAAATAATTAAGGAGAAGAACATCCAGTAGCCTACTGTTCTAGAACGCTCAACCAAGCTGAAAGAAATTACACTGTAACTAAATGTGAATGTTTAGCAGTGATTTGATTGGGTGAACCTCTAATCTCGAAAATTTGCATATCAAAGATGACCAAATCAAAATAAGTTCAATTTGGCCACTTTGATTAATGATTAAAACCCGCTCCAAAAATTAAGTGCAAAAGTTTTTAGAAACTAATTTATCAGACCATGCTTAAGTGATAATATTGAATTTCAACAATCAAAATGGTCATCTTGCTTGAGTGTTAATTATGCTCTTAAATTAGTAAGCACAGAATTCCTAAATTTTTATAACTGGAGAAACTCAAAATTGATTGTTATAATTAAATTGAATCTTGGTCATATTAGAAAATTTCATTTTATAAAAAAATTAAGTGAAAGAGGTTTTTAATTAAGTATTGCCTATAAGCAATTGACTATATTTTACTTTCTTATGCATGTAAACAAAAAAATTAAAAAACTAAAAATACCAAATTTACGTTTTTTAGGATTCAATGGATAGATGAAAGTGTATTTTAATAAATTTAGAAACAATTTTTTTTTGTCAAGACCCTAATATATATTAATTTAGACTTAAGTCATCAAAACGGGGGTGTCTCAAAATATAAATATATATATAATTTTGAAACAAAGTGGTAATCTCAAAATTAATTAAATCAAATAATCTTCTCATAGCTCCATTTTAAAAATCCTTTGACATTAAATTTCACCAAAAAAATAAGTTCAAATTCAATTAGTTTTGATATAAAAATAAAAGCAGGTATGGCAAAATCAAAAAACATTGAATTTTTGGCTGCACTTAATTTTAGAGTATTATAAATCAAAAATGGCATATGTAATGAATTTTTTTCTGCATAATAAAAATTATTAACACTATAATTCTCAAAAATCTTGATATTTAAATTGTAAAATTTGTCAGTAAAAAATATTTTTATAGCTCTGCAAAATATAGAGAATTTTGGCTTATCTTTATCTTATTCTTAAATTTAATTTAAGAGTACAATAGTAAAACATATCAATTTTTACCGCAACTATTTCGAAATTCTGTCATTTTGATTAGTTTTAAATTGTTATGTAATCTTGAACCCAATCATCAAATTGTGAGTGAAAATTTTCCATCCATTCTGTTCCATTTCAACCCAACTTTTCAAAACAGCTTTTGTTTTCTGAATATAAAGTTAAAAATAATTCAAAAAAAATAAGAACTACATCAATGGCTTCAACTAATTGAATTAAGTCTTCCAAACCTAAGTCTTCTGGATCAACTCCAGTAAATACCAGAGCCCAACAAAAGGTAAAGGAAATCACCCAGAGTCAGAAACAAGCAACCTAAGATGAAGAAAACCATTGCCTAACTCAGGAACAAAGAGAGCCACCTCCTGTTTTTCCTTCTATTTGTTCTGTTATCCCTGACCAAAATATATATGACAAAGATATAGATGACAATGAGAGTGATTTGGGTAATAGCTTTTTAACTGTGCACTCTTTTGTGAACTCACAAAGGGAAGCATTTCACTCAGATAGACAACTATCTGTAGACAAGGACTTACTCAACTGGGATGAAGGCTCTCATTCTATCTATAACATTACAGACACACAACTATCTGTATTGTCAACCCCTTTAACTTCAAGAAAAAAGAGATCAATTAAACTATTGGAAAAGGAAGAGAAGCTACATTCCTTTGTGAATCCAGTCTGGGATATGATGACTTCACCTAACCCGGCTAGAGAAGGAAATGAATTTAAACCACCACTTACCCTCAAAGATTCGTTTTTGTTAATGTCACATAAGTTTTCTATTTCCTGGTACCATGAAGGTTACATATTCAACTGTGAAGATGAGATGAAGGACAGGCCTATTCATTAATTTCAATGTGAAACAAAGAACTGCAAGGCAAGGTTAACAACCTAAGGATATGAAAAAGTCATTGGATTGGTACAAGGTGAACACACTAATTACCAGATGCCAAAGGATATTATTAACTATCTTCTCAAATGGTTTCTTGCCCAGACCAGTGGCCTCTACACAGAAAAACTAGATAAGGAAGTAATCAGTAACGCTTTTATCCACTTGGACCCCATGCAAATTTCAAAAGTTGACTCTATTCCAACCCTACAAAAGTTTGTTGCTGATATGAAACGTGACAATATGGATATTGATCCAAGTGCAAAGTTCAGTGAGGATTTGGTTATTACCAATAAACAGAAGGTTACTAGAGATGATGAAACTAACCTTATTTTATTTGATGATGGTGTAAGTACCAAAAAACAAACTATCTATTGGGCAACCCAAGATAATATTGAACAACTTATTGGTTGTGACTAATGGCTTGCGGATGCCACCTTTGCCTCCTGTCCAAAACTAATTCAACAACTTTGGGTTATTCATGGACAGTTTAAAGATAGAGCACTCCCAATGGTATACTGCCTGATGTCAGGGGCCACACAAAAAGATTATCAAGCTATCCTGGAGAAACTTAAAGAAAGGCTTGACAAAATCCGAGCTAGACAACCCAAACAGCCTAAGAAAAAGAAGGTATATAGTTCTAATAGGAGCAGCAGCTCAATAGATTATTTTTCAGCTCAAGATAATGAGTTCTCCTACAACTTCAGAATCATGGTTGAATTTGAAAAGGTCAAGCAAATGCGTTCTTTGAAGTTTTTGGCTCTAAGGACAAAGGGTGTTTCTTCCATTTTTGACAGGCATTAACCAGAACACTCCAGCAGGACAGAAAATTAGCTCTGTTTGTGCGGTCAGATTTTACATACCAGGCAAACCATGCAATGAAATATTTTGTTGCATTATCTTTACTGAAGCCTAGAGATGTTAGTTCTGCACTTAAAATTTTCCTCAAATCTAAGTATATGGTTGATAACAAAGAGGTAATCTCAAACTTTATCAGTTACTTTGAGAAACAGTGGTTAGGTGAGGTAATCAATTACCGTCAAGGAACCAAAGTAAACAAGATAGACTGGAACCAGTAGGAGGCAATCAAGAATAACTTCCTTAGAACTACGTCTTCAATTAAATCATGGAACAAGAAGTTTGCGGATTTAGTTGCTGAGGAATTCCCCAAGTTCAACAAACTATTATATAAAAATCAAGATTGAACAACACATTTGCAAAGTTGAGTATTCGAAGTATTGCTTAGGGACATCTGGGCGCAAGAAGAATCTCAAGGCTGCCAAGAAATGTGCACTTCTTTCAACCCAGCTAAAAGGCCTTATTCAAGAGGGGAAATGCTGCAACATCTACATAGTTTAGCAAAACTTCTTTAATCACAACTTTCTATAAAATAAAGCCTCTAAATTATCTTATATTATATTTAATTAATTTTTTTACTCTTTAAATTGATAGTCTAGGAACCAAAAAATAATAATCAATGCTCTGGATTAAAATTGAGGTCAGATTTGAAGCATATCAAATGTGTTAAGTCTTATCAAATTTCTTTCTATTATAATTTACTTTATCTAAGATATAAGTAGTGGGACACTACACCTACTGGACTTTTTTTTATATCTTATATGTTAAGTCTTATTAAAATTAGTTCAAGAAAATAAATATTAAATCATTATTAATACTAATTAAAATAAAATACTTTTACTTAAAATCCTATCAAGTTTGATTTTTATTTTGTTTTTATATGTTTTATTAAAAGTCTCAAATTGTGTTATATAATTCATATGGAATCATAAGCCAGAAAAAAACCCAACATCTCACAATGGAGTGCTCCAACCATCTGCAATGGAGGGTACTCCATTGTGAGATGTTGGAGGTTTTTTTTTGTTTATAATCAATAACAGTTTAAATAGTAAAGCTTATGACCATTTGAAGTACATAGTCTTGAGACTATTACTTCATCCTAGGTCTAAATATTTGGCCCCAATCTCTATTTTATTGATCTCTATAACTATTTTAAAAATAATATTTTATATTTCATGTTGTGTGTTTGAAAAAATCATCAAACATACTTTAACTAATTCTGAAATTTAAATATCATATGATCTGACTGTTTATTATTAAAAATACTTATAAAACTCCTTTTTTGCTTAATTATTTCTAGAATTATTATATTCTATATCAAATTATAGAATATTTATTAGTATGAAACAATAGACAATGCTATCTCAATTACTGGAAATTATAAACTACAATGTATTACGCTAAACCACATATTATATAAGAATCTATTTTCTAGAAAACTTGTTATACTATTAAAATCTATATTATAAAATATGAGTAACAAATTGAAAGGATCTTTGAGTTGTTTAAATCAGATCACCAATGAATATGTGGCTCTTCAAAAAGAGATAGCTGAAGCCCAAACGGCTCCAGAAGACCAAACAAATAAGGAGAAAATATTGATCCAAGAATTTTACGACCTCACAGAAGAAGAGAAGGACACATTTATCCAACCGGAGCATAAGCTGTTGACTTCTTCCTACATTGGCCTTACCAAACATGATGGAAGTCTTGTTGTTTTCCTTAAATACTTTTCTTTAAAAGAGGTTTGGAATCTAAATATAAAAACGAAGAACCTCTGAAAAAAGCTAAGATTATAGAAATGACTAGTGAAAGTGAAGAGGATATGATTACAATTGAACCTGAGAATGTATCCAACAAAAGGACCTGGGAAGGAAAATGCAGAGGAACGGAGCAAAGAGAAGGAGCTCAAGACCAACAAGGAAAAATAGCAGGAGAAGGAGAATGAGCTCAGTGCCAGTAAAGAGAAAGAGCCAGAGAAGGAGCTCAATGCCAGTAAGGAGAAAGAGCCAGAGAAGGAGAAGGAGCTCAATGCCAGTAAGGAGAAAGAGCTGGAGAAGGAGCTTGATGTCAGTAAGGAGAAAGAGCCAGAGAAGGAGAAGGAAGGCAATAAAGAAAAGGGTGACACACTGCCTCATCTTGAAACACCTCCAGACCAACCAATGCCTCAGCTAGAATAGGAAGACGTAAAGAGTATAGGTTGTAATCTCTTGATTAGTGACTACATGTCTGGCGCTGCCCAACAAAATGTAGCTATAACTTTGGTGTCAGAGACCAATCCATATGTAGTTGGGGGAGATGTTGTTCCAGTCTCCAAGAATTCTCTTCATACTACTCTGCAAACATATGAGATTGAGCCCTCCATGGATTATCATGAGAAAAATAGAAAAAAATTGGTCTCAGCCTTCTTAAGAGTAATCCTGCCAAGCTACAAGGCAGCCAGGGAAAGTAATGAAAATGTAGATCAAAATTAGACCTGCCTGTCTATGTGACCTTGGCATTGGCAAGGTGTGTCAACTTATGCCCTGGACTCCTTATCCTCCCAAAGTTAACTACATTCTTTGAGTTTATCAAGTTGCTTAATTCCAGGTGGAATAAAATCTATAATAAGAGCTACATGGATAAGAAGCAACCTCCCATGGATTATTTGGATGCCGTCACCTATTGCGCTGAGAACATCAAAAGGCTAATGAAGAACCAGATGTACTATCCTGAAGCAAAGGATAATGCAAATCTATAGATTTTATCTTGTGTCTCTACATGGTCAGTGCCCAAAGAAATCCCATCTATTGAGCCATATCACACTATAGGAAGTTTATAGTATGGGAAGAGAGCACAAAGATACTATCAAGACTTTCTGAGTACTAGAAAGGAAGTGCGGAATCTAAAGGTCTATTACTTGTTTATGCTTGGAGGGAATGCTTGGAAGTACATTGTTAGTACTAAAAAAAATCAAGAAATACTGTCAAAATTGGAAACTATGCTTGAAGAAATGGAAGGTTTAATGAAGCCTTTTGAACAAGTTGTGTATGATTCAGGTGTAAATGTTTTATGAAATGCTTTGCTACTTTTGGCTGTCTATACCTCTCATTTTGCACCTGAGAGGGCCCTCCATTTTGACTGTTTAATTATTCTCCCCTTGGTTGGTTCCTATTCTCAATTCAATAAAGGAATGATGCTTCCTTTTGTTATAGCCACTCAAGTGGCTAGGCATTATATCAATAGTACTGTTAACAATGAATAAACATTCTTTCAACTTTTCTCAATTATTTTCTCTAATTTTATTTTTGTTTGGTTTTTATTAATTAGTTTATCAGTATAAGAAAGTAAAATATTATTATAAATTAGCCATATAGCCATCAGAGCAATTTCTGTAATTCCTCATAAAATTCAAGTCAAATTGATTAGAATTTAATTAGTTTGATTGTTAAAAACATGTCTATTGATTCCAAGAATCAATCCCTATGCATAGACTATTGTGCAAGACGCCTTAATACGTTAGTTATAGTTACTTTAAACTTGGATCTAAAATTTTAAAATTAAAAAATGTATTTAAATAATTGAGTGTGTATTAGATGTATCTTATGGGTGTTTGAAATAACAAATTTTGAAGATGTCTTGGGAATATTATGTTTTCTCTGAATTTCTTTAAAATTTTAGAAGAACATGGTAATTTATAAATAAAATTGATAATTAACTGAACCTACAGATGTAAATAAGATAATATAAACGTTTAAGGAATAATCATAGGATAGTTCCTAGGCCTGAAAAAATATTATTTGTTTCCGTTTAAAAAGATTTTTTTGAACTACCAGTTTATTGCTATCCTTTTTAAAGTATTATTTGATTTAATTTTTCTTTTTAAACTAATTTTAAGTTCTTGTTAAATAAGATAATCTGGACATCTAGGGTATGTATAGGGTGTGTGGTATTAATATCATGTACTCCTACTAGAGAAACGTTTATTTGGATGTAAACTTTGCTTTTATATATGTGTATACATCTTTTCTTGGTCTTATAGGTTTCTTACAACTGTGAAATATATATTTTAGGTGCTTTCTTATTTTCTTTTGGGGTTTTTATTATTGAAAATTAAAAACTTCTTTTTATCATTGACTGTTCTATAAAAATTAAAAAAATTGAGTCTTTGAACCAAGATTTTTTATTGCATAAATGAACTTTTTGTAAAATTTTGGATAAAGAAGTTATTTCATATGACTTATTTTTATAAGCGAGATTTTATTTTGCACTTTATTTTTTTATTTCACCTCATTTTCAGGATAATCACGCCAAACGCTCTATTTCCGAGATTATCACTTTATTGTGAATACAAGATGACCGTTTTTAAGTTTTCAAAGACTCCAATTTGGTCACTCTCAAGATAGCCATTTTGAGATTAGAGGTTCACCCATTTAATCTTATTAGCAGTTCATGGTATACCTACACAAGACTAAGTTTAAAGTAGTCACTGATCATTCCTCTCTTCAATGGTTAAAAAACCTAAAGAAACCAGAAGGAAGATTAGCTAGATGGGCTATAAAACTTCAATCCTACAATTACACCATAGAATATAGATCCGGCTTGAAGCATCTGGATACTGATGGATTATCAAGGTTGCCTACTATTCATACTCTAATACCAGAAGCAGATAGGCTCTATGACCCAATAAATCAACCTAAGGAGTGAGATAAAAAATTACTAGAGATTAAACATATCCTAGGTAAATTATCTGCAAACACTACCTGATATAAAGGACATTTGTTTAAGAGTTAAATGGTAAATCATGTAAATTTGTAAAAACATCCAACAGACCTGAAGTTAAAAATTGGCACATCTACTCATTGGACATGGAGGCTTACTTAAGACTATGGAACAAATAAAGAATGATTAGTACTGGGAAAGCATCAGCTTTGATGTTTCAGAATATATTGATTCTTGTTAATTTTTTCAGTCAGAATTCAAATTTAAACCTCTAATTAATTATATATTAGTTAAGCCTAAATTTGCATGGCACACCTTGTCTATGGATCTAGCAAGACCACTCCCACTAAGCACTGTTTGTGTAAAATACATAATTTTGGCCATAGATCGCCTTACCAAGTGGGTAGTTGCTAAAGTATTAAAAGATTTAGGGGCAAAGTCTATAACTCAATTCATGAAAGAATAATGATACATAGACACAGCTGCCTTTGATTCTTATTAACTAACAACGCCACCAACTTCATGGGTAGAGTCTACCTAATTTAAATTATTTGATGAGAATTAGAGGATCATTGACCACTCCATACTATCCCAAATCTAATGGTACATTATAAAGAGTCAATGTCGCTCTAGAAAGGATATCAAGGATTTTAGTAGATGAGCCTTTCAAGGAAGAATTTTCTTCATTCAGCTGTCTTTTCTTGTAATATAAGCTACCTCTCCTCCACTAAATATACTTCTCTCCAACTACTACCTAGTCAAAACCAGACTTGACACCAGAGTTATACACCTTTTTAAGGAATCCTATACCCATAGCTAGTATAATTACAGAAAACAACTGTTTACTGATCTAGTCAATTTGTAAAAAGAGGCCTATTCCAATTGATTGTCACGGAAGACAAAAGCTTACAATAAAGCTGCTCTGTCTAGACATCCTATAGGATTCTTCTTGGCAAGAGAACAAGTAATGTTCTACCACAACAGAGGGTTTGGAAGGATTAATAGATTTCCAATTTATGTAATGGATCTATGGAGATTATGAAAAAAACTTGAGAATTCAATTATACTTAAAAAAATATCTCTACTAGACAACTTGTTAATGGAGTAAATACTATATATATGAAACAGATACTGGTTTAAAATCAAAAAGGGCAAAAGGCATAAATAAGAAGAATAGGGAGATAGAAAAAATCTATTGAGTCCTTCTTTGTTGACGTCTCTCCTGCTTTTAAGCACTTATTTATCATTGATTGAAGTTGATGGTAAGATTAGACACATTCTTTTGTTAGTTCACATGTTGTGAAAA
>CAOJZF010000374.1:0-11272 GCA_948465475.1 Thalpophila matura
AACCACTATCTCAATGACAATTTAAATTCCAATCAAATCCAAAATTAATAATCCAATTTGAGATTCTCCTACCTGAGATTCTTGTTTTGAGATTTTCCTTTAAGTTTTACTTAAGGATCTTAAGTAAAAATTAAAAAATCCTTATTTTTTTGATTTTTTTTATAAGAAAATTTGGAAAATCTTGGAAATTTCCAAGATTTCCCTAAACAAGATTATTTATTTTAAGATAAATGCAGGCCCCATATTACTATGCCAAGATTATAAGAAGGAAGTGGTTCTATTGTCACATTCTTTTAAAACTTGTGTTGGTTACTAGTGAGTATATTTATGGCCACCCCTTCTAGATCCCATCACAGACCCAATACAATATCCTGAAATACTCAACAAATGACTTCTAGATTAGATCATTGTTGCAAAGTGCTGTTTATCTTTGAGATTGGTGTAACAGTAAGACACCTCATTTATCTGATGAAGGACAATGCAGATAAAGTGTGAATTTTAATTAAAATCAAATTTATATTGAAATTAACCTTTTCATAAAATTTATGGGTTCTTTCCCTTTTTCTTTTGAAGACAATAAATATGGAAGAAGTGCTCATGTGAGCTCCTTTGAATATATAGAAATACATTGGCATATGATTTTTAGATTCCACTAAAAGATTACTGTAGTGATCTAGAGTAAAGAAGGGAGAAGATAAGTTAGGGGACAGGAAGCTTTGGCTTCTAGACAACTTGAAGATAAGATATTTAGCAATTAAATCAAATAATTTATATTTATTTTAATTCTATGCTTAGTCAAAAACAGAGTGTATAATGCCTTGGTGGCACAGGACATAATGAAGTAAAAGATAAGAAAATTCTTGACCCTAAATTGAATATAGATCACCCAGAAACTATTGGAAAATGAAATGCAGAAATAGAAAGTGATATTAACCAGCCACTGGTAAGGCTTAAAAAGGTGAAGCTTTGCTTGTTAGCATAACAAACAATTCTGAACTCACCAGCCCTAGTGTCAAAGATAAGAAGCCTGGGGCCTTCCTTGATAAATTATAACTCTTTGTTAACATCTCATATTAACAAACTAATGGCATTGCTACCCTTAAATTTCTTATTTTCTATCGTAGGAGAAGTAGAAGTCAAGGCTTTTTAAGTTCACCACCAGAATATGGATAATAGAGATATGTAATTTTTCATCAGTTAAATATTTTTTGAGATATGACAGCCCTCTGTAAGGCTACTGTTGAAAAAGGAACCACTTGAGAAGCATCTTTAGGATGTCACCAGGGGCAAGATAGGCGTAGATCTAGGTTTTTGGTCACTAAACTTTTTTTCTAATTGCCAAAAAACTCTGTTTTTAATTTTCTTTACATTTTTTAGATTTATATTTTGTTTTTCTAATACATTAAGTCAAAGTTACAATGCGTCAGATAAAGAGACTATGATTATTACTTCTGAAAAAAGTTTTTAAAAATTGATTTTTTTTACATCCTAATTAACTTATTATTATCAAGAGTCAAAGATAGAATATGATAGCGACAGTAAGATGTTATAGTTCCAAAAATAATGAAAAATTTTGCCTAAAAAATTACTTTTTGCTAAAATTTAGAAAAAATCAAGTTTGATCACATCTGATCCAGGGGTTTGTACACGGATTTTTGTCAACTTAATGGTTCTGAACCTGGCCTTGCACCCCTCCTGTGTGTGTTTGAAGTGGTGTATTGAGACATGTCTATAAGGGTTTTTACAAGTGTAAACATGGACCTTGAAGACAAAGGCAGCCTTCCTCTTCTTGTACATGATAAAGAAGGCATGTAGGAATTAATTATGGCGTCTGAACTTCCCTAATGTTGCATAAATTGTTGATCTTAAAAAGATCAGGTACAGGGTGAACCCTTTAACTGGAGGTAGAATACTAGTACCATTATGTCCGGACCTAGATAGATATTCTTCTTCACCCTCTTCATCACTACTTTTTTCATCTGAAGTAGTCTCTTGAGTTTCTTCAAAGTCTTTTTCATCCATTCTAATATCATTGTCTTATCAAGAATAGTTGATTATTTCTCTTGAAAAAATACTTTTTTCTTTGGCTCATAATTTACTTCATATTATAGGTGTAGTTAATTCTCTTGTTGTACTTCTTTAAACTTATGAGGGGCTTCTTTTTAGGGGTCTTTTTATGTTCTCAAGAGCAAAGGCAGAAGGTTGCAGATAAAAGCAGCTTTCCTTTTCTCCTTTGCTAATGGAAACAGTAAATATTCTAATTTCTAATAACTTTAGTATAACTTATTTATAGCTTGATTATTGTTTTATTGTTCTAATCATATATTCAAGTCTTTATAAATATAAAGTTTTTAACCATTTTATGATGTTGAAAAATGAATCTTGAGCTTAAACTTACTTAGTATATCTGGTAGACAATTTAAGAGAAAATTCAAATTTGAATTTTGCTATAAGCCATTTTACATAACATATTGATTTTCTTAAAAATGATAGTTGTTATAAATCATATTTTGGTAAATCTCAGAGACAATTTTTCTGAGTAAGGTCTATTTCTCACTATATCCAGTACAATATGATATTATATTGCCATCAATTTAGGTAGTATAAGGACATTATTCTCCTAGAAAGATAGCAAAGTATACTGCATATGATAGTAGGTTTACTAGAAGAGATTGGTTTAGAACAATATTGTATACCAATGTAGATTTTATATCTTTAGCTTTTAGTAAAACTTTATAATGAAACATATCTAATTCGATTATTTGGAGCCAATTCAATTTCTTTTTTATAAAAAAATTCTGTTATGTTATTTAAAACATTTGGTAAAAATTATGTAATTGAAAATCTAGAACAAATTTTCTCTAAGATCACCAATAATAAAGAATTGGAAATATTTTTTTACTTTTTATACCTTATTTATAATGAGAGTAATACATCCCAAATTTTGTTTTGAAAAGGAAATTTTTATAATGGAACGTTTAAAAAGAGAAGGTACCCAACCAAATCATCCACAAGATTCTCTATTAAATAGTTTTATATTCTTATCTATGTTTAGAAACAAGTAGATTTTGACTTTTCTGCTAGATTGATTTAGAGGGCAATGATAACTAATAGTTGAAATTTATCATACTGATATCTACCAATATACTGAGTCCTCTTGATGTCATCTTAATAAAATTAACCCTTGAAAAAACTATTTCAACTAAAATAATTTTTTATTGCTATAACAAAGGTAGATTATAGCTAATAATTATCTTAGATATCAATTTATGTCCCAACCAAATTCCCAATTTATTAGTTCTTGATGGTATTCTAATGATATCTATATTACTATTGAGGGATTTCCAGTCTAGCCTCTACTGGTGTTTCTATTAATAGGAATCAAGGCTGATGTCCTGGATGGAAAGGTGCGTTACTAGTATGGTTTGGCTTGCTAGAATGAATTAGTATATGAAGTAATCATATAAAAACATGTAACTAAATAGATATGGCGTTATAAAACAGGACTTGGTATGTCAATTAATGACAGAGTAAATCATAAAAATGATGTAAAAACTTATTGACATTAACATGAGGCATTGATAGGATTAAGTTAATGTGAAATGGGAGTTTATCAATTGGAAAATAAATTTGGAATGCACAACTAACATATGATAACTATATCTAAGGTGTCAACACTAGTAATGGGGAATGATTGATATATAACTATTGTAATACTATAGTAGCTATACATCATATTATTTGTTTATAATAAGACTCAACTACTACAAAAACTTGGCTTTAGGTAATATAGATACCATTTATTTAAGCAATCGAAAATTCTCCCTTATCTTAACAAATTTAGACAATTAATTTCTGAATTAATCCTAAATTGGACACAATTTATTGGCTGGTGCAATATAGAGCAATTACGCTTTATATTTAATAAGTGCCAATTCAATTCCAGGCCTTCAGGAGGGGCGTTTATTGAATGAGTCTTAATCACAATTGTTAGTTATCTATTTCACACACCTACATAACTTCAATAACTATGAAGTGTAAAATTTTTATACTCAATGGCTTAGAGTTAGATCTTTGAAATTAAGGTCAACATAATTATTATCATGATGTATCCAGACTAACTTAACTTGCCTTTTCTTTTACACTTTATAAACTATTGCAACAAATAGCATCCTTATAACTCAATTGGGTGATCTCAAAACTAATCATTTTACTAATATTTAGCATGCTAATTTTTTATTAGAATGTTTTTTTGGATTTATTTATTTATTATTATGAGAAGCAGTAATTTTTTTGTTAGTTTTAATTACATTTACCTTACTTATGATCAATTAACCACATTAAGAAAGTTATTTAATGGTCTAAATATCATCTGATTTATGGAAGTTTTATTAGTAAAGATGTATGAAAATTTTAGCCAAAACATTGTCTATATTCTTAAGAAAAGTTTATGATCTATTCCTCTAGATTAATGATATTAAAGTCAATATAAATATTAAATTACTATTCTATCAAGAGTTCTCTAAGTTCAATTTCTCAAAACTTATGACTTGACTTTTACTTAAATCTATTATATCACTAAATCTTTTTCTTAATTTTTCTTTTCTTAAATCAATTTTTTACCACTATATTTATGATAAAAATTTAACTCTTAATGATATCTTATTTGGTAAGCTATTAGGTCAAACCTTTTGTGAGTCTATTAAAGTTAAGACTTTCTCAAATTATAGATAGAAATTAGATATTATGAATAATTAAATGGATTTCAAGATTTAAAATAATATTTGAATATAGTAATGTACTTTATAAAAGATAAAACACAGTTGAAAGCAAACAAAATATGTTAATTCTACTAGAAAAAGGGAGATAAGGCCAGAAACAAGGCTTTAAATACTTAATTATAGTAATCAATATACTAGGTATAACAGAATTAAGTTTGGAGAAGAATTTAGGCAATAAAGCTAGCTTTGAAGTGTATGCTACCCTCAAGGATCAGTTTAACTAAATATGGCTCATATCTTACTAGGGTTAAGCTACTTATGTATCTGTAAAGTAAACTAACTTAATATTAGTCTAGATTTAAAATAATCATTTGTATATCCAGGGATGAGTAATCATTAATTATAATTAATTACTAAGACTAAGTTTGAAGAGCATGTAGGATGCTATTTACCTCTTAAGATCTAGAAAAAGGATATATACAAAGATAGAACCCTAACATAAAGAAAAGATTTCTTAATTTAATCAATCTCTCAAAAGAAATTAACAATAAATAGAGGGGAATTTGATTTATATTCAAAGCTATAGCCAAGTTTGAAGACCATGCTTAGACCAAGTTTCAGCCATCAGGAACTACTACATATACAATTATAAATTCATCAAGCTTTTATGAGAAAATTCAAAGTAACTGGAATTAAAGTAAAAGGTATTCATTTAAGTTTTAAATTATGTTAGTTTAAAAAGAGATTAGAACCAAAAGCTTCCACATATGGTGACAATGAGTTTTTTCAGAGAAAAGTTACTAAATATCTAGATAATAAGGTAATTTGAATAAAAAAATTATCAGGGATTTATATCAAACACCAATAGTAAAACCATTAAAAGTCTTAATTGAAAGTTTTATATTTAAAAAATAATCATTAGTCAAAGGATTCTGAGAGATTCTATGTATCTCAGAATTTAAAAGATTAAGCATATATGAGATAAATTTCTATAGCCCCAAAAAGACGACAAGGAATCAGTTTTTTTTAAATTAGTTAGCATATTGGAAAGGCTAAATTTCAGCTTATAAAGAATTTAATCAATAATTTAGTGATTCAATCTAGTGGAAAAAAGCTTAAATATTATATGATAATTGATATTTAAAAAGACATTTATAAGTAAACAAGATCTATATTATTGGAATACAATAATTAAGATAGGTTATAGATACTCATGAAATGAAAACATATAATTAACCAAACAAAATGATTATAATTTTTACTCTTTAAACAAAATCTTATAGAGTATTAAAAGAGCCTAGAATTTTTCCTAAGAAGAGAGGCTTTATATTGATGTGATTAGAATAGTTGGTAAAAATTACACCTAATTTATACATCCATAAAGATGATGTCTCTAATAAAGGATGCTTTATTATGTTTCTTTTATAGGAAAATCTCACTGTGAGCCAAGAAAGCAACATTTATAAGAATATTTGATTAAAGATTAAATTATCTTATTCACAATCCTTAGATTGATCTTTAATATAACTAACAACCCCTATGAAGTATTAAAAGAAACCATCAAGATGATTGACAATATATCAGAGGAGGTCCCAAAAGTCAGATTGTTTTGAGTAAGACTAATGATGAAAAACCAGTGTTGTATCTTGTTATATTTGCTAATAGTTTTTATAATCCTCAGATAGAGATTGGCTCTTGATTTAGATCTAATTTCTCAACAGTAAAGAAAATTAGATAAAAAATAGTTAATTCTCTAAAAAAAATGTTAAGATTCAAAAAGTAGATGATGCGGTTAATGCAATGTATGTTTACAGTATTAATTTGAACACTGTACTATTGCATGTGCAGATCATTATGGGAACCAATAGTATTAGGACTAGTTCTTAAACTATGCAAAGTGTCTATCTGTTAGTAGATCCTAAGCATTTGTGAGTTTTGTAGATTTGTAGTTTTTTTTAGTTTATACCATGAAAAGAGATTATAAGAAAAAGTCTTTTAGAGAAAAGAATGGTATCTTTATTGAGAAAAAAACATAAATTTTTATAGCTAAGTATGGTATGATAGGCATTGTATATATTAAGGGACACTGGGTTATAGTTATAAATATCCTATTTCTAGAAGATCAATATATATTAAATAGAAAAGCATTTAAAAATGTTGTCAAGGAAACTAAATGTACTAATTATTAAGTGTAATCTATTTCAGGATACTCATTGAGGTGAGCTAACATAAGTACTGATACCACCCTATCTTAGTTAGTTCAAAACATAATTAATTATATCAATGTTCTAGATTCAAGAAAATAAAACTTGAAAAATGGTCCAGAGTTAATTAGAAATTTTATATTATAAAATATATCAGATAATTGAGACATTACTGGAAAACCAAAGGAGAGTAAATTTAGGAACCTGCACAGATGATACAAGCCAATTGATGGGGAGTACAACAAATATGTTTTGAAACTAAAATATGGTATATATGGAGCAAAGAGGAGGAAGAAATATCTTTAAAGACTGTAAAAAGAAAAACAAGGTTATAAATATTCCAATAAAACCTTTAAGGTCCTGTGAGCGCCAACTTTATATAAATGGGCATAAAAATTAAAAACAATTTAAGCAATGTAGGAATTGAAACTAATTATAATTAGTCAACATAAAACTAGAACTATATCAAAAAATTTCAACAGAAAAAGAGAGACTATCAAATAAGTAGGAATGAGAGTGAGGAGTAAGAAAAATGGAAAATGAAACACAAACTTTATTTAGTTCTTATGATTTAATTAAATACTATTCAAAACTAGATAAGGATAGGGAAATAGATGAGTTACAGTGAAAGCAAAGCAAAAAAAAAAGGTAGAATTTAGAAGCGGATTGAAAAAACCCAAAAAAAGATTTGGAGGTAAGATTTAGAAGGTAGAATACCAAGTAAAAAAGTTGGGAGGTTAATAAAGTGGTTCAGAGGTAAACTAGAAGGGAGGATAAAAGAGCATAAAAAAATATACTGAAACTGTTTTATTAGGTGCTAATTGACCAAATATTTTATTGATCAAGTTGAATAGAAGTTCAAGATTTGCAATTAAATTATTAAGGGTAGACAGCTGATTGAAATATGCTATAATAAAGTCAATATCTAATTTTGCTAAGAGCACTTGTCAAAAATTTATATCCAAAATAGAAGTTGACTGATTTGGTTTGTAGTTTAAAAGACTTGTTTTATACAGGGTAACCTTATATCAAACCTGATTTCATGGTTTGTAGTTAATCCAAACAACTACTTGCTAGACATAATAAATCAAGTATTTTCTTTCTTCTAATCTGATAGCTACAATTTTAGTATATCTGATAACATTGACGCTTATTGAGAATAAAAACCTTAAAATTTTTTCAACCAAAGCAAGCATTTACTGCTTGTGTCAAATATCAATTTAAGTATAGCTAACTATACAGGATCTTTTACATAACAAGAAAAATAGTTATTTGTTGTTTTCTAATTGTTTTTATAAGTTAAATTGAAATTGGCTCAAGATAAAGTTATGAGGGAATGGTTTTTTTTAAGTTTTTGGGTAAAGGCATAAAACTTTATGATATTAAGCTTATTTTAGGCTTTGTTTATGTAAGAGTAAAAATTACACAATACTTGATTTTGATATTATATCTAATTATGATACAAAGAGATATAATAGGTGAAGCTCATAGTTATGTCATAGTTAAGATTTGTCCAAAAGTTCATTAACTAGGCATTGTATACTTCTATAAGTCTAAAAATAGATTAATTAGCTAGTAGCAAAGTATTGTATGAAATTTTAATTAAAAAACTAATCAGTTTAAACAAAGATTAAAAAATAATCTCTTTTTTTTTTAATAAAAGAGATGTTTTCAGATATAAATACTAATTATAGCAAAATAAGGTATTCAAAATTTTCCATACAATCTGAGAGTTTTTTTTTCTTAGAAGAAATAAATCTTAAAATTTACTCCAAAGGCTTAATTAATAAAAAACTATATCTATAAAGAGTGTTTTTCCCCATCATATTGGATTTTGAATCATGGATCCTAAATCTAGGAAACCACCAAAAAAAGTTCAAAATAATCAAAAATAATTATTTTTATAGTAGAAATTTATAATTTGTTCAGAGTTTTGAAAGTGGTTCATTTTCTAAGGTTTCTAATTTAGAAAATAGCAATTACCTCTGAGAGATTCAACTAAATTCTTAAACTGTCAATAAAGATTCTATATTCTTTTTAGAAATGGATGTCTTTATACACTACTTGAAGTGAAATTAATAAAAAGATAGTTCTACTTGATTGTAAATATAATATAACTGGATATACATAAGATATTTAATACTAATTATAATTATTGTTTTAGTTTATAAGGAAGAAAATGAGAGTTAAAATTCAAAGCAATAGCAATATTGAGTGGAAATCTATAGTGTTATCCTTATTTAATTGTCACACCTAGGTTTTCTCTGGCTCTGGAAGCTCTTGCAAGGTACGCCTGTTCTGTTTAATCATTTTATGGCGGCTGTACTACTTACTAACTGTAAACTTATATTATTCTGCATATTTAATAAGTTTTTGGCTTCCCTTAATTTTCACATTTTTATTATTATTTGTTGATTGGAGGATTGTTGCCAACAACAAGTTTATGCAAGCAAGAGTAACAGGACTCAACAAAGCAGGGATCTTTATGAGCTTGTTTTTGGCTGGGGAGTAAACATTAAACTTGCATTGTTGAAAGTCCTGACACAGTATTAATTAATTAAAAAACTCTATTTGTTCTTAGAGTATATTATGATGTCCATTAGATGATAATGGTGTATAACCATGTTTAAGTACTCTTTGAAATCTTTTAGACAGCCAATATTCTCTAGGAGCAATAAGAATCAAAAAAACAAAGAAGATAAAATATTTTTGAGATAAAAAGAAGAAGTCATCCAGTAAAAAGTATTATAATGATTTAATTTGTTTTTCTTATTAAGGGCTTTTCAAAATTGGAAGAATTAATCAACTGGGGTAACATTGAAGAATAACAAGAAAGCCCAGGCCTAAGTTGCCTCAAATTTACAAGAAACTAAATATCATAGCTAGAGTCTTTTTAATCCTTGGCATCAGATCAAGTGGGTTTTGATGGGATTTTCTTGTTAGCCTTGTAGTTTCTTTTACCTCTGGAATAAATAAATAAATAAGTCCTCTCACTAGCCGGGTCTTGGCCTCTTATCTGGCATGGATTTTATCCAGATTGTCCTAGCTCTTTAGCAAGACAGATGTATATACATCTGTCTTCTAACTGGTCAAAAATACATAGTTCATGAGGTTGAAAGTCACTTAAATCTCGCTAAAGATTACCCAAAGTTGCTTTAACATTGGGGAGATAGTTGTAAAAGTACTGTCAGCTAGCCATCACCTATATCTGAGGAGCTTTGACAAGTCTTCCTTAGTTACAAAGCAGATGGATTGCCCCTTGGCTCCAACAGATTTATCAGACAAAAGGAAGGGCTAGCCTCTGACAGCAAGCTTCTGGTCTTCTGACAGCACAAGATCACTTAGATTTTTGGCACTCTTGTCAAGGTTTCCCTACTTATTGTTCACCTTGGAGAAAAGACCAGACAAGCTATTGGAGGATGCTGATCTTTAGACTTGATCATGTTTCAGAGTCTTCAGAGCTAGGGAGACAGTATTGGAGGCTTCACAATGTTTTTATGGCCTAGGTTTAGAAAAGATACCACTTTATATTATAAAAAGTCATAAAATTAATCTCACTAAAATTGTGGCGGGCATCCAGTTTCTTATTTTTAGATTGGTGAAATCAGGATGTTATAATTGAATAAGAGAATTTAGGAGTAATGCATTGTCAATTCTGGTAGACTAGATTCCTAGTGGTATCCTCAAAGGTTAAGGAAAATCCAATGTGGTAGAAGCAACACTTAAATTCTTAATCATAATCATATAAGTTCCTTGAAGGTTTGGTAATCTGGTTCCCCAAAAGCATTATAGATATTATTGATGTGGATGAGATGGCACAGAGAAGAATTTTTAGTATTGTTTTTGCAGTTAATGGCAGGATATGCAGCCTCCTAGGATACTGTTTTGTTTCTATATATAGAGGATGAGATAAAAGTCAGGGAGTTACCCTTTCTTACTTGCATAGAAAACTAGACGTCAATTAAGAAAATTAAAAATATAGACTAGTCATCAGAAGGCTGGAGAAATGGACAGCTTTTTTAGCTGCCTCAGATACTCTGACTATTTTCTTATAAAGTCTGACTTTCTTATCCATGGTCCTTTTACCAGAATAGTCCTTCTCTGAGTCCTCAGAGAAGCCAAATTATTGCTTAATGCTATTAGAGAAATAGTCAGTGTTTTTACCAACAGTATCCACACTAACAATTTAATCAGTGTTGTGACCCTCAGCAAATTAACTGGATCAAAAATCATCTCATTATGAATATCAGGAGTAGATCTCTAGGCATTTTTGGAGGGTGGTTGCTAGGCATTTTTGGAGGTGTGGGCCTCAAACTAGTGCTCTTGGGTTGTTATCTTTTGTAATAA
>CAOJZF010000375.1:0-15693 GCA_948465475.1 Thalpophila matura
ACTATCTCAAATGTTATGATATTGAAAACAATAAGATGAAAAATATTTCAGATTCTACACTTGCAAGAGTAAGGTTTGATAATCATAATTTAATATATAAGATAAATAAAGAAGTTTCTCAGAAAGCAATCAATTAGATATCCTCATATTAATGTCAAATGAAAAGATAAGGGCGGAGGTAAAATTATTGAGCACACTATGCTTTATAATATTATGACTCTAAAGAATTAGTGCAAACTAAAAGTAAAAAACACTAAATTTACAGCATCAAAAGAATTATATTTCCTCCATTGTGAGTACCATCACAATTTTTTAATAGTAATAACATATCAATAATTTAATGCTTCACTGATAAATTGATATAACTACAATAACTCACACAAACATTAGAAATAGTAGCTTTAAATTGATAATATAATATCACTATAGGTTAAAATTACATAAGATCATATCAATCTAAGTAATATTACAATCCTTGTAGTTGCAACTATAGATCTAAGAGCAATTAAGTATCTTATCATAGCCTATGTGGGGCCCGCCTCTATCTTGAAAGTTAAAATCTCAAATGGAGAATCTCAAAAACAAAGACCTTGAAACACTAAAATCTCAAAAAGGGCTTTATGGAAAATCTCAAAATAGAGAATCTCAAAACTTTACTACTAATAGAGAATTTTTAATGAAAAAATTAGTCAAAAAAGTTGACTTTTTTTATAAGTGACCCCCAATGAAATTTTGCATATTTGAACACAGTAAAAAAACAATATTTCACACAAAAATCAGGAAGAAAAAAACAAAAGCAACAAAAAAAAACATAGACAAAGAAACTTAAATTAATTGCTTATAAACAGACAATCAAACATAAGAAACCTTATTAATTTTTTAAAAAAAATGAATAAAACAAAAATAATAATTTAAATTAACAAAAAAAAAGAAATTTTCAAGTTAAATTCATTTTTATTTATATAATGAGAAAGAGGGAAAATTAAAAATTACTTCTAATAAGAGCCATAGAAATCTTCTCAAGATGATCAAGGAGGGAAGAGCTATCATGTGGCTCAAGAGTCTAGCTTAGTTACATTCTTGAACTTTTCAACCTTAAGTTTCTTCTAGTGGGAAGCTTCAATACTCTAGTCAATCTCTCTCAAGGCATTCTGGGTGGTACTTTGCTCAAGTTGAATATACTCAAAGAAGTGCTCATAGGAAGGGGCTTTCTTCTTAACAGCATTCTTCATTTTCTTGTGCCAGGACTCCATGGAAGAGGTGGTTATCATTCCCTCCTCTATGAGATAGGCATACTGGTTCCACACTATCTTATTTGTACAGGCCCCTCTTCTGATGTTGACTAAGGGCCCAACCCAGGTGGTCTCAAAGTAATCAATGAAGGGCTTCCAGAGATCCATGTTTTCAGTAAAGTGAGTTGTCTTTAGAAGCCTGCTATAGGCAGTATAACTTTACTCTCTCAAAGGAAGGCCAGCGCAGAGAATCTAACAAAGCTGATCTTGAAGTCAAAGCTAGTGTTCTCCTTAGTCTTCTTATTGAGGTCAGGAAAATTCATCAACTTCCACTGGAAGCACTGGCGGAAGTGAAAGTAGCACCCTTGAGGAGCTCCTTTGAAGACCTCTAGGAAGGCATTAGCCTGGGCAACTTCAAAATATACAAGGAGATCCTTGTAATAGGGCAGGGATATACTAGGGGTAGACAGAGTGGGGGACTGGGCATCTTGACTTCTTCTGGGGTGGTGGCCAGGGTTGGCTAAGAGGAACTCTTATAAATACTTATCCAAGTGCTCCTTTAGTTTGGTGAGGCACTCCAAATAGTGTTCTTTAGTGGCCCCAGACATAAGAAAGTATACCAGGGGTAGGACCTTGTTCCCAAACCGGCCATGAATGACCCACAACTACTGTAAGATTGAGGGGCAGATGTAAAAAGTGGCGTCAGCCAGCCATTGATGGGTCTTCACGAGGTTCAGGAGATTCTTCTTGGTTGCTGTCATGAACCTCAAGGATTCTCCTAGTGGTCCTATTAGACTTTTGTCCGTTTTGGACTCCATCACCATCACTAAGGTGAACTATATCAGAGCCAACACCCATAAGTACTTCATTAAGGCGTTCATAGAGCCTATGAGGTTACACAAGATTCAAAAATCTCAAAATCTCAAAATTTCTCAAAGATAAAACTATGGAAATTCCTCCAAGAAGGTTGTTGGTCTCTTTTGACTTAGTTCTTTTAGATATTTCAATACAATGAAGATCACTTTTATATCACTTTATTTTCTATTTTTGTTCATCTTTTCCGTTACAAATCCAAGTTACAGTCATATAAACAACCTACAACCATAGCTGAACCACTAGCAGTGGTTCCAGCCCTTAATACCATGATCCCAGTGTGTTCACTACTGGTCTTTGGGGCTAGTATGTCCTGTTCTTCCTTAGTGGACAAGGTAGTCAGCAAAGCTGTTCTGTTCACAGTAACTACTTTGGCTTGGCTGTCCCAGCCCCTAAGTAAGATCCAGGGCTTGTTGACACAACTTTGGGGACATAAAAGTTGCATAACAGACAGTTCTCCTTGTTGCATGGGCTTGAGTATTGAAGAGGAGGAATAGCTCCTTGTACCCCTTATTGTATTGAAGCTTTGGGTTCACATTTAGGGTTAGGAGGCTAGTATCATGGCTGTCCTTATTTTTCTGGTTCTTCTTAAAGTCAGAAAAGTAGGCCATAAGCTTCTTGGTGTCGCCCAGTAAGGTCTTATGGTTTTCTGTCAAGTGGGCCATGACATCTATTGCCATCTTCTGGGAGATGGTCCCTTCCCGGTTTGGCTCCTGTTGACAGATGAACCACTTAAATATCATCTGGAGTACATTGTCAGGAGGGGGATGGTTATGCTCTTCCTTAGGGAGAGTATCAATTTCTTCAAACCCTTTCATCTTCAGTCTAGCAAGGCACCCAATATCACTACAGTAGTAAAAATGATGTTTCAGATCCTTATTCTCATCTTCACAATAGAACACAAAGCCATCATAACAGTAGGCTACTCCCCCCTTATTGGACATCATAACAAATTCTTGAGGAAATTTGTCTAGGGGCATGAACATATTGTTTTCTTCCCAGTTATTCTTGGTGGCAAAAAGATCAAAAACAGGATGCACTCTCTCTTCAGGAGGAGAGGTTTCAGCTTTTGGAGAAAATTAGGTTCAGAGTTGATGGTGGGTTGAGCTTCAGGTTCATGGCTGCCCTTGGGTCTTGAGGAAGAATTGGATTCACTTCTACTTTGGCTTCTTGTATGTCTAGGCATTCTAGTTTTAAATTGCTTTTGTCAAATTTTTGTATTTAATATAATACTAATTCGATAATTTTAAATTTTTAAGATTATCTGTTTTAAGATTCTCCATATACTAGTTGGATGCCAAAAACATATTATTTTAATCTTATCCTTAATTGTAAATCTTTTTTTTTAGATCCCACTAAAAAGATTCAAAATACTCTGTTTCAAAGTTTTCCAGAAATTTCAATTGTTATAATAGAGTACATTGAAATAAAAGCTTGTTTAATACATTTAATTTATTTTTCTAATTGAAAACTTATATGTAAATTTTTATCATTTTTTATCTGTTTTTTTATGAATTAGCAATATAGATGAAAAATAAATAAACTTTCGTGTAGTGCAACCACTTTCAATTATAATGAGTGTACAAAGAGTTTTACTAGTAGAACCTGTTTATCACATAATAATCTTAATTGAAGTAGAACATTTCTTATTTACATTCCAAGAAAGCCAGCAAGTTTTCTTTAGAGATTCTCCAGATGCACTATGAATAAATCTTTAAATCAATATTTTTCAACTTGCAATCTATCCCAAAAATCAAGAATTGAATTTGAGATTATCAAATTTGCAATTTTCTTTTCAAGATCTTCTTTTAAGTTTGAATTGATAATTGAGTCTTAAATTAAGCAAAAATAATTTTTTAAAACAAAATAGTCAAATCTGGAGAATCTTAATTTTTTTTAAAGTTCTCTGTTTTAAGATTTTAATTTTTGAGATAGAGGTAGACCCGCCTATGTATGGTGTAAAAATCTTTTGGGTTTCCAAAAATCATTTTCAGCATATAAAAGGCTCATTCCTTTAGACTAAGATTAGATCATGCTACTAATGCGGTCATTTACCATAAAAAGTACTCAAAGATGGTTCCTGGAATCTAGTAACACCCCATATAGTAAATTGACTAAAAATGGTGGCCCCTACTAATGGATATAGTGGTAATAAATTTTGGACAAATTGTCAGAAATATCTACTCCCAGAATTTCCAAAATGCTAGTAATCAAGTAGATGGCTAGCCAGGTCAAGAGGTACCCTATTCCACCATGTAGGGGCTGAAAATAAGCATTTTGTAACAGGGAAGGAATTAGTTTCTGGTTAGGAATCTCAAAAGGAGGCCACCACTATAGGTGGCAAAGGCCATTGTCATGACCCCAAATCTGAGTCACTATGCCTTGGATCTTGCTTAAAGGCTGGGAGAGCCAGGCCAATGCAGTCAAGGCAAGCAAGACAGACTTACTTACTACCTTAACCACCAAGGAAGATTGAGACACACTAGCCCCAAAGACTAGTAGTGAACACAGGGGAATCATGGTGTTGAGAGCTGGGACCACAGCAAGTGGTTCAGCCATGCTTGTTGTCAAATGTAACGAGTTGAAACTTAATACCAAATAAGGAAAAACTAATAAAAAGTAGAATATGATTGAATTGTTCTTTATTATGGATATCTAAATTAGAAAACTAAGTCAAAAGAGACCAACAAGCATCTTAGAGAAATTTCCCAAAGTTTTATCAGTGAGAAATTTTGAGATTTCGAGGGTTTGAGATTAGTTGTGTAACCTCAAGCTCTGGTGAATGCCTTAATAAAATACTTTGTGGAATTGGCCTTGGGGTCGTTCACCTTAGTGATTGTTATGGAGTGCAAAACGGACAAAAGTCTACTAGAACCAATGGGAGAATCCCTCAGGTTCATGACATTACCCCCCAGACTTTTGGATGTTGAGGACAAGTGGAAAGATGCGATGAGGTGCTTGCAGTTGCTGCAGTCTTCTTCATCTTGCCAAGTGCTTTCTTCAACTGGGTAGTGCTTCCACTTTACCAGGAACTGAGTCTTACCTTTGACCGTTCTTTCCTTCAAGATTTTCTCCACCTCATGTTCAAAACTGGGTTCCACCTGAGGTAAAGAGAGGTGTTTTGGGACCTTCCCTTCAAACGGCTTGAGTAGACTCCTGTGGAAGACAGGGTGGACCTTCCAAGTAGAGGGCAGAGCAAGCTCAAAAGCTACAACGTTAACAACCTTCTTTACCTTGAATGGACCTAGAAATTTTGGGGAAAACTTCCGTATCCCAACCTTGAGCTTCAGGTTCTTTGCGTTTAACATCACCCAACCACCAGTTTTGATTTCAGGGCCTGGGATTCTCTTGAGATCGGCAAATCTTTTGTGGGTCTGACTGGCCTTGTTGAGGTTGTCCATCAACAATGCCTGGGTCTTTGTCAGGGTCCTCAGTATGTCTGAGGTCTCTGGGTGTGAGGTGGGAAGAGGGTTTTGGAAGACTACTGGATTATAACCATAATTCGCAAAGAAGGGGGAAAACTTTGTTGAGTTCTGAGTTCTCCTGTTGTAAGTGAACATGGCTAACGGTAGCCAGTCCTGCCAGTCATTCTGCTCTTCAGTGGTGTAGCAACGTAGGTAGTGCTCTAAAATCTGGTTGAGCCTTTCAGTTTGACCGTCAGACTGAGGGTGAAAAGCTGAGGAGAGGCATTGCTTGATCCCCAACGATTTGGTCAGGCCAGAGAAGAACTGGGACACAAACTGGGTACCTCTGTCAGATACGATTTCCTGTGGTAAGCCATGTCTGGAGAACACCTCTTTTAAGAAGATGTCGCTGGCTTCCTTGGCAGTGATTGTCTTAAGGCAGGGAAAGAATTCTGCCCACTTAGTAAACCTATCGACTACCACCATGATGGCATCAAACCCATTTGAGAGTGGGAGATCAGTGATGAAATCCACACTGATAGAGGTCCAAGGAGCTTCCGGAATCTTCAAAGGAAGCAAGAGTCCAGCAGGCTTAGAAGTAGAGGGCTTGTTCCTCGAGCATGAGAGGCACTGCTTAATATGTTCCTTCACTGACTTCTTGAGACCTGTCCATATGAAGTGGTGCTTAATTAAGGAGATTGTTCCTGATATCCCAGGGTGTCCAGCCAGTATGTGGTCGTGACATTGTTCTATCACTTTGGTTCTTAAAGTGCCTTCTGGGACCCAAAGTAGACCCTTGTAGTGCAGAGCCTGGTCCATGACAGTGAAGTCTCCTACCCTGTTAGTGGAGGAGGCATCAGCCACTTCCGAGATCTTTCCAAGTGAGAATTGGTCTAGACCTTGTGCCTTGATAACCTTATTGAACAATGGGGTTATTGACAACTCTATGTTGAACAGGGACTCTGGGAGTAAGGTCACATTGTTGTAAACGTCTAACTCCTTGGGGTCATACAGGTGAGCCGGATCTCTGCTCAACAAGTCTGCTATTACATTCAGTTGTCCCCTCTTGTACTCAATGACAAACCTGTACAGCGCTAATTCATAGTGCCATCTTGACTGTCTTTGGTTCAACCGCTGAGGGGACCTGAAGTATTCTAGGGACTTGTGGTCTGACCTGATTGTGACCAGATGTCGAGCATTCTGTAGGTGGTGTTGCCATTCCTTCAGAGCGCTAACAATTGCTAGCATTTCCTTGTCATGTACAGGGTAGTTAGTTTCCGCTGGAAGCATCTTCCTGGAGAAGAATGCCACTGGGTGCTCCACTCCATCTGCTCCTGCTTGTAGTAAGACCGCGCCAACTGCAAAGTTGGAGGCATCAGTTTCTAAAACAAATGGTTTGGAAGGGTCTGGGAGTGCTAGAACCGGGGTACAAGTCATAACTTCCTTTATCTTTTGAAAAGCAGTCTGGTGCTCTACCCCCCAAGAGAAAGGAACCTTAACAGAGGTGAGCTGGGACAAAGGAAACGCAATTTCAGACAGATCTTTTGCATATCTGCGCAGGAAATTGACAGTCCCCAAGAAGGAACGCAACTCAGTCCTATTGGAGGGTGTCTTCCAGTTGACCACTGCTGCAACCTTGTCAGGGCATGCTGCTTGACCATTGCGGAATATGATGTTACCTAGGAAAGATACCTGTTCTTTGAAAAACTCACATTTGGATCTTTTCAGTTTGAGGGAACGGTTGTGAAGGGCCTGGAACACGTTCTTCAAGTCCTTGTGATGTTGTTCCACTGAGGGGGAGAAAACCAAAAGGTCATCCAAGTAGGCAATGCAACAAGAGCCTACTAGGGGTCCCAGGGTGTTGTCAATCATCCTCTGGAAAACCGATGGCGCATTCTTCAGCCCAAAGGGCATAGAAGTGTACTCAAAGACTCGAAATTTGCACTTGAAAGCAGTGTACTGACGAGAGGATTGGGTTACTGGAATCTGGTGGAAAGCATCCTTCAGATCGAGCTTAGAGTATACAACAGAGCCTGAGATGGAGGAGATAATGTCTTCCAGCAAAGGGAGAGGGTAGTTGTCCGTTTCTGTTACTGTGTTTAACCTTCTGTAGTCCACACAAACCCTCAGTTCTCCAGAGGATTTAGGAACTAGGATAACAGGGCTTACAGTGGCTGACTTGGAGGGGATAATTATCCCTGCTGCCAGTTTCTCGTCAATGTAGGCCTGGAGACTTCTCAATTTCTTCTGGTCCAACGAGTAAATTGGGCTGCCCATATATTTCTCTGTGTTGGGTTTGAATTTGATTGAGAAATGTAAGTTTTCTGGGATGTTTGGAACAATACTCTCGTTGAACAGAGGTTCAAAACTATCAATTGTAGGTTTAATGGGATCTGTCTCTTGGTGAGAGGAGGGGTCATGGGAGAGGGTGTTTATGGTAGACGTTCCCTCAGACATAATGTCCAGGGATTCCAGAGGGAGGTAATGAACCTTACCCTCTCTTTTTACCACTACCTGATCCTTGACTAGGTCCACTGTAGGTTCACACAACCGCCACCAATCCATACCCAAAATGACCCCATAAGTTAACCCTTTAACCACCCTAAACCTAGAGTGAAAACTAAACGTCCCTATCTTAACTAAAACTTTCTCTTTAGTGATAAAAGACTTTATATTCGTCCCATTAGCCAGAGTGATGTAGGAACACTGAACAGTTTCTACATTCAAACTCTGGGCAAGGTTTAAACTTATATAGTTTGACGTAGCCCCAGTATCAACTAAAGAAATAAAACTATCCAAACTTAAACTAGGAAAGGAAGAAAGAAGTAAAAGATAAGAAGAACGATTATTTTTATCTCTAGGTCTTAGGTTATAGGAAGAAAGGTTACCCAGGGACTCTTTTTGGATGGGGCTGGAGCTCTCTATATCCTTCAGGTCTTCATAGGCTCCAGAGAAGCTGGATTTTCTGCCCCTCACAGTGAGAACGGAAAGCAGTTCTGGTTTCAGGCCCTCAAAGAACAGCTCAGAGCACTTCTCAGGGTCTAAGCCGGCTCTCTGGGACAGGAGGTGAAACTTCTCATGGTACTGAGTCACCGTTAAGTCCTCCTGGGAGAGGTTACCTAGGGCCTTGATGGCTTGGGCCTGGGTCATGGGAGGAACTGAGTTGTTCTGTTTGAACTCCTTTAGGAACAGGGGGAAGTTGGTCTTCAGGGCCAAGTTCTGAAGCAACAGTTCTAGTGCAGTCTGCCTATGGGCCGAGGGAAGGACCTTGAGCAGTCTTCTGAACTTCTCCTGATCATCTAGAGGTTTCCCACAGATCTCCTCAAGGGAGAAGTCTACTAAACAATTGTTGATAATCTCTTCAACCTTGTTCTTATTGGAAGAGGGCGAGACTGGGGGAGTGGTGATACAGTTGTTTATAGAAACAGAATTGTTGTTGCTGGGGGCGCTGGAAGGTGAACGTAACCAGGACCAGGTGAGTCCTAGGCACAACAGAGTAACCAACAGGGAGTTGCAGACCAGGTAAACAAGCTGCCTGTCCTGGTGCCAAGCTACTTTATTCTGGAAAGTAGCCGAAAACAATAGAGGTTGGTCTCTAGTGTCATGACCCCAAATCTGAGTCACTATGCCTTGGATCTTGCTTAAAGGCTGGGAGAGCCAGGCCAATGCGGTCAAGGCAAGCAAGACAGACTTACTTACTACCTTAACCACCAAGGAAGATCGAGACACACTAGCCCCAAAGACTAGTAGTGAACACAGGGGAATCATGGTGTTGAGAGCTGGGACCACAGCAAGTGGTTCAGCCATGCTTGTTGTCAAATGTAACGAGTTGAAACTTAATACCAAATAAGGAAAAACTAATTAAAAGTAGAATATGATTGAATTGTTCTTTATTATGGATATCTAAATTAGAAAACTAAGTCAAAAGAGACCAACAAGCATCTTAGAGAAATTTCCCAAAGTTTTATCAGTGAGAAATTTCGAGATTTCAAGGGTTTGAGATTAGTTGTGTAACCTCAAGCTCTGGTGAATGCCTTAATAAAATACTTTGTGGAATTGGCCTTGGGGTCGTTCACCTTAGTGATTGTTATGGAGTGCAAAACGGACAAAAGTCTACTAGAACCAATGGGAGAATCCCTCAGGTTCATGACAGCCATAAGCACAGTCCAACCCTAGGAGTCCCATACGGTACTGGGGGCATCCATAGAAAGGGGACAGAGGGGGGCCTGAGGCAACAAGGTTTTCAAATAATCATTGAGAGGAGTTATATCAGCCTCATAATAAGCTTGATACCAATTATTCTCTCCAAGGACTAGGGGGGCAGATTGTCTAACCCCAATGTGGGACAGATATAGAAAAATAGAAGATGAAATGAGAAATAAATTTGTTAATTAGAAAATTCTTCTTAAGAGGATCAAGAAAAAGGTCCATAATAAATGCCTTAGAGGCATGAGTCATCTTGAATCTGGAAGGGAGGGCTAAACCTAATGAGGTTTGGTTATTTCTTCTTTGATAAGTTTCTCCATGTTAATTCCGCTGTTACTCTTAAGTTTCTGAGCATTTAGATATTTTGTTAAATGAATTGAACCCACAATCAGATTGGATTCAACATTTTGTACCACTTCTTAGATTTGGGCAACTTGTTCTGTGGGTGGCTTTCTTGGTGGTCGGAAATAAGCTTATAGGATCCATTGCTTGCATGTAACTAATTTTGAATTTAACATTGAGGCAAGTCTATTTGGGTCTAAGGTGTTAAGATATTGTGGGGTATTTTTGATGTCTCTAAGGGGCAAGTATTTATATCATTTATGGTACAAATAGTCTAAAAAGAAAGCAATCATTTTGATTATCTGTGGCTCTTACTACCAAAAACATGAGGCTGATCAAAATTTACCATTTTAATAGTTGCTAAATACTTTGATCTATCTTAAATAACTTTTTATTGAGTAATTTCTGCCTGTGAACCCAAATCAACATTTAAGTATCCTACAACCAAAAGGTGATTATATAGCTTAAGACAAGTATATATACAGGATAGTTAAATTCCCAACATCTTTTCATAATTCCCAATATAAGTTATAGTTTTTTTCCCTAAAATTTGACCTCACCTTCTTGTTTTATCTAAATTAATCCAGAGTTACAAAAATATCCTTTAACCCATCTTTCAAGTTTAAAACTATCTGCCCAATTAGGAATCTCTCTCTCTTTAAAGCTCAATAGGGTTTTTAAATAAAATTTCTGGGGGGCATCACACTTTGGAATAACATTTCAGAAATTTATATTTACAAAAATTTGCATATCTTAGTCCTGAGAGATTCAATTTAAATTTAGACTCAAAATTTATTGATAAACTCATCTCTTCCTAACATCAACTTTTTTGATGAATTTTTTTTCAAAATTTCTTATGAGTTCTAACATTTTAGTCTTATTTAGTTTAGTTTAGTTTAGTTTAGCTTATTTTATTTATTTTACTACCATATATTTATTAATGTCTTTATTTAGGAATTCTAAATGGGTCTTATATTCTATGTTAGCTACAGTTGTGTAGTTGGTCCTTACATAATACATTGACCAAAATCTTTATATCTGTTCTAGTTTTCACTCTCCATCTTGGTCTTAGATTACTGTATCTCTGTGAGTTTTTGTCTAAACAAACTCATTATACCTGCATTTGAAAGCTCTTTCCTTTTAGTCTAACTCTTCAACTAAGTTTTCTCTCTACTTCTAGTTACTGATAAGCCCTTTTCAATATCTATATTAATAATTAGGGACTTTATGTGTCTTGAGTCAAAAATTTGTATCTCCGCAAGTTTTTGACCAAATTAAGTTACTTTTTGTCTCATCATAAATTCTCTTCTTTTATCATAAGGCTTGAAAAAGTTTTATATTAAAATATCTTCCTCCCAAATAACTCTCCTCAATACTCCTCACAATAATTGGTGACTCTGTGTGTCTTGTTCACTTTACTGTATCTCCGCGAGTTTTTCCCCTTTTATCTGATTTTAGTTTCATTGGAAAGCTCTCTTACCTTGCTTAAACTTTACTTAAGAAATTTACTCCTCTCTACTCCTTTATAATGACTATTATTAAGAAACCAAGGTTTTATCTACTATTGTGTCTTGGCATCGCCCTATCCCAGTGAATACTCAACTATTTTCAATGTTTAATATCACATTTTGAAGGCTATCTCTCTTTCTTCAACTCTAATTAAGTTGAAATTTTTTAACTTAATCTTTGTATTTTATCTGCCTTTGAGAGACAGATAGAGTTGGCACCTCAATTTTGAAATTAAGGTATCCCTACTTCCTTATTGTGTTTTGCATAATAGCTGTTATTCTTGATTTGAGTTTTTAGGATTGAACTTTTTCCTCTCTTCCTCAACTGTGTTCAAGCTAAGTTTCTTTCCTTTTCTGGCTTATCTATGCTCTTACCCTTGTCTAATCATTGCTTTCAATTAACAATGTTGATGCGCTATTAGTTTATAATTTTAATGTAGATAATATTGTAACAAAGGTGTTTTTTCTGTTTCAAGTCTAGTGGGGGTGATGTCATGCTTAAAAATGAAATTATAAAATTTTTATATCTTGGTCCCAAGAACATTATTTTAAATTTTAAATTTTAAATTTAAATCTATTGATAAACCCCTCCTTTCTAAACATCAACTTTGTTGATGTATTATCTTAAAATAAATTTTTATAAATTTAATATCTTAGTCTAGTTTACTTTATTTACTATATATTTATTAATGTCTTTAAGTTTTAAATCCTGATTAGATCTTATATCTTATGTCAGCCACAGTTACATATTTGGTCCTAATAGGGAAGAAACTAAAATATTACTTTATTTAGCACCTAATGACCAAGTATAAAACCAAGCTACTATCCAGAATGATTGGATTAAAACTGCCAAATTGATATTACTGTTATTTCCTAATAATTATATAGTATCATTGAAAAGACATGATAAGCAGATATCATTATATACTAAGACTCTAAAATTAAACTTGAAACAATAATCATTTAGTATTAACATCAATTTAGTTGTCTAGTATAATAAGATACCATTGCTCTCCTATTTGTTGGAATGTTTAGTATCTTTTTATTATTCTTTAGTTTACATTATCTGATTCACACGTTATTGAAAGTATATCTACTGAGTATTGTTGGAATAGCCTCTAGCCATTCAGATATGTTACTATATTTTTTAGTTATTATACTAGTTTAATTAAAAGAATTGTAGAAAAGTAAATGATAGCAATAAAAGTAGATTTTTTACCAAAAAACCAACAAGATCTAAAGCTAAAGTTATATACATTCAATTTTAAGAGTTAGCAAGTTGTGATTGTAAATATTGTAGACATAGTCATTAAAGCAAATCTTATAAATGATAGCATGAAATAATCTGATAAATATGTTAAAAACTAATTAAGAGGTTTTAATAAATTTTAAATCCTGTAATGCTTTTTTCTTGAAAATTATAAACCAATTAGTTTTTTAGGGTCAATTATTGATAACTATAAATGAAATGCATAATTTCAATATCTAAAGATCACTTCAGGGTATTATAATTAGACACTTAGTTTAAGAATCTTCAGTGAATGATGGTTGATTTTACCTTTAGTGATACAAAAATATATAATCTTAGTGAGATCAATATAAAGTACCAATATTAGTATTGTAACCATCAGAAAAAAGTGTAAAAAATATACATGTTAAAATACCTAAACCAGAGTTCAAAAAGATAAAAGGAATTTCACCAATCATAGAAAGATTGTTTTCACTTTTGAGCAATATTTTTAAGAATAATTAAATTTTAGCCTTTTATAGTTAAATTTGCTTTCTGTTTGACATGAAGTGGGTTTATTATAGGTAAAAGAATTTTAGTAAGTCTTTATATCCAAATAAAAATACTAAATAACTTAAGTTAAGATTTTTAAGGATATCAAGAATAAGAAATTCCTATAACATTAGAGAATGAGGTTGTTGAGGAGTAACCAGCTTAGTTAATTTACTAGTATAAAGGCAAGTTTGTGTAAAATCAAAGACAATTCTTATAATCTATACAATTAAAGATAGAGATGAGCCACTGTAACCACATAACAAGATCCTACTGTCTTCTATACTCCATTAAAAGTCATAAAGCTATTATTAAACACTGTAATGGAAGCATACCACCCAGAGAGTAACAGGTTAGTTGAGAGAGTAATCAAGACAATAAAAATAATTTTAAAGGACCCATATAATAGAAGGTCTTATAATGATACAGGACCTATATATATTAGTGGGTTCATACCAAATGGTTTCCACTGATCCTTATCCACTCACTATTTTAAGTTTATTAAAATTAGGTGTAGATGTTAGTAGAAGAACTGAAGTCTAACTAATGTCAAAAACATAGAAAATGGCAAAAAACAGTAGAAAGGTATGTTTTAAAAATTTAAGATTAGTTAAAAGAGCCTTAAAGAGCAACCAAAGTATAAAAGGACACAAAGCAGCTTTAACCAAAAAACGTTTGCAAGAAGGCACAATAGAATTACCAGATATAAAGGAAGGTAACATTGAATACATATGAATGTCAAAGTCAAAAATGATTGATGTGGTATAATATTTTGGACTATCAGTTCTCAAAAGTGTCAAATTAAGGATCTTTAAATAAGAATACAACTAGGAGAGGTTCAAGAAAAAATGAAGTATCCCCACAGTTTATAGGAATGATTATATGTAAAATAGGCTAACAAAAACTTGACAATTAGCAGTAATTTGATTTAAAGGCAGAGTAAAAATCAAATTACTTTTTATTGCAGCGTCAATTAGTTATTAAGTTTAACTATTAGATGGTGGGTATTGGTTAGTGTAAAAAAACTACAATAGATAAAAAAGGCTAATAAATTTCAAAAACTTAAAATTAAGTGGGGCTAGATTAATATAGAGGCTATAAGATATAAGACTAAATAATAGACTTCTAGTCCAATAGATCTCTTAGAAATGAGGGACAATTGGAATCAATGCATAAGGGTTGAGAGGAAAGGAATACATTTTTGTTTTATTCATAAATTACAAATTCATAATTTTTTATTTTTATAAAGAGTGCTATAATTTTCAAAAAAATCTATAATTAAATAATTTTGGTATTCACAAAGATATTCAATCACAAATATATAATGATGGAAAACTTTAGGCATCAACAAAGCCAATGACTTAATGATTGAGCTACTTTATTTATGTTTTTTAAAAGCAGACTTATAGGAAATAAAGATATTTAGCTTCTATTACTAAAAAGACTGGCAGGATCATTACAATTATGAACTAGTTTAAGGAAAAAATGAATGAATAGAATTTGTTTAACTCTTGGTAATGGTAGAGTACATCTATCTTCTAATCTATAGCCCAACAGTCCTGATATCCTTATTTATCATACTAAAACCCAAGGCACCTTTCTTTTAACCTTCCCTCAAAAAATATAATCTAATTTTAAATTAGATTTTTATTGCCTTAATGACTAGATGTGATGATTTAAAGTCTAGTTAGTACTTTAATTATAATATTAGACATAAAGAAAAGCGTCAAGATAGAAATTAACTAGTTTATCAATTAAGAAATTGACACTTGGATCTGTTGTGTAATATATAGTTAATCATTAGTAACTTAACACTATTCTTAGGTTTAAATTTATATACACAATAAGAAGATAATTTTCATCATTCAAATCTTTTTATAGGAGAGCTATATATGTTAAATCACCTATTTTTTTTGGTTCCAACAAATATAATATTTAAGATAATTACTCTAGGACTAGTAAGCTTTAAGGTCTTCTTAAATAATTCTGTGGATATTATAGATAAAACCAAGATTTTATGATAATTCAGTAGGTAAAACCGCCTTCTAATTCCTTATAGAAATATTGATTGGTGCTTGTCCATTGTGCGGCCCCTTGGGGCTATGCCCTCTGTCAAGGAGTTATTCAAGGAAGCACAAAACCCCCTTAAATCTCTCTTACAGCTCTCTTTATGACTTACAATTAATTAGAGCAAAAAAAGGTACTACTAATTTTGAAAAACTGAATATCTTGGTTCTTTGTATTTCTATAGAAAAAGATAAAAGTAATGGATCTAATAAATTTGTAGTATAAAATGAACTTATCAAGCCACATATTATCTTTTCCTTATAAATGAAAATATTCCTTCC
>CAOJZF010000377.1:0-14862 GCA_948465475.1 Thalpophila matura
AAGCAATTTTAACTTAATAGTTAATAAATTTCAAAAAATTGTCAAATATTTAATCATATATTTAACAAGAATTTGTCTGTCTTCATCTAACATGTCTTTTTTTAATTAGTTTATTAAAATACTATATTTATAGAAGAATATCTGACAGAATAATAAGTATCTTTTGATCCCTCAGAATATAATAAGATGAATTGCTAGTTTTAAGTTATAAATTTACCATCATAACAACACATCTCTTTTTTCACAGAGTGCTTTGCTTGAGGATAAATGACCCTAAAAATTTGTTAATAACTAAGCAAAGGAAGTCATAGGACAAATTCAATAAACACTATGAAATTTTTATCTTTTTATAATAATTTTAAGTGTAAAACAATTATCAAGGTATGACTTTTTAGAGAATTTATGTTTCCTTTTTAAATTAAAACTTATAAAAACACTGTCAGATAAAACTTAAGATAATGATATAGAAATAATTCTTTCAATCTATAAGACCTTTTTTATTTCAAAATTATAAAGTGAATGTAATTAGGACAACCATTTAACTCTGCCTGTATATATTATATTGTTGTAATTATTCTTGATACATTTCTTATAGATCAATTTATTCCTTTACTTTTAAAAGATTTGCATGATACCCAAACTCAATTTATTTTCCCTATCTTTGTATTTAGCATCTTGTTGAGAATATGCGCATGTTTTCTCTTGTTTTTTAGCAACATCAATCCTCAATGCAATTTGAACTGAAATTTTTCCTTTTTTTAACTCATTTACGCTTTACATCCTTTTTTTGGGGGGGAAACATAACTATTATAGTAATAAAACTCTTCTGTATTCTTGTGAAAAAATCTTTGTGATATAAATTCATAGTCAGGAAATTGTTTACATGTTGTAATCTGTGAATCTATTTGTTATAAGTATTCTCTTACCTTTATTATTTCTGTCTTTTAACTTAATTATGATTCTTATTTTTTATACAAGATATCAAAAATTTCCTAATTCCTTTAAAAGACATAAAAACTTTCAATAATCATGGTGTGTCTTTTTCTTGAGATTCCTTGTCAAAGCGGCACTTTTGTCAACTACAGTAGAGGAAAAACTCTACAGGAGTTCAAACAGGCAAATAAATCCCAGAAAAAATGCCTATTGTGACACCAACATTAATTTTAAATATTAAACAATTCCAAATTAAGTTGAAATTCTTCACCATGTTCAACTGTCTGTAAGGCATCACAAGATAAACTCAAGTGATCAAACTCTTTGCTGCTTGTGAAAATAAAAACGCCTTAATAGCAAAATAACTCATTCTAGAATAGGGGCCCAAACTTGTCTAGAAATAAAGATATTAAATAGGAGAATACTAAATTATAAGTATGTTTAAATGGGCTTCTCAGAAGATTTTGATTAGAAAAATATCATTATTTTCTTGTAAAAAAATCATATTCAAGAGAAATTTAGACACAAGAAATGACTTTTATATTTAACAACCGTTGATATTTTGAATATATATATAATAAGCAAATATTTTGCACAAAAATAAAATTAACATAGGATAAATAACCTTGGAAGATAAGATAAACAAAAAAACTTAATTTGAATGACAAAACCAGCCAATCAGATGTAGGAGAATTAGGTATTTTTTTGAACATGGGAGCAAGCCAAAAGAAACTAAAGAAATCTGTAGAATATTAGCCTCCAATTAAATTATATACATCTGCAGCAGTTATGATTTACTTTAATGAATGATTTGATAACCATGCTTTACCATTTTTTTTGAGAGATGTCAAGATTTGCTTTTTTATATTATTTAACTATTAATTTACTAAATTAAAATTCTCAAATATTCTGTATCCTCCACTCTTTGTGATAAGTTCTTTATAATCTTTTTTTTAATAGCTTGTTGATCTAACTTTTGTCAGTGTTAATGATTTTCTGAAAATCTCTGAGATTTTTCTAGTTTATTTATATCGATTCTATAACTAAAAAAATTACTTTATAAGAAGATTATAACTAGATTAGACCAACCATTATTCTATAAAAAATATAATCAGCACTAAGCAATTTAGTTTGAATCCTCACAAAAAAAGAGAACAAGGAAATTCTTTCCATGAAAACTCTTCTTTTGAACTATTCTCACTATTTCATGGTATTTTAATCCTCATATCTCATTTTTCCATATTTCTAATTGTGTTGTTCTGTATTACCTTTTACCCAGTATACATTTCTAATTTAATATCACTAATTTTCACATTTTATTCTGTTCCCATTTAACCTCTAAAAATATGATTTTTTCAGATATAATTTAATCACCAATAATTTTCTGATTATCTTATACCTTATTGGTTTAAAACTTATCTCCTTGTAACTTTTCTTAGATATTATAATATATTAAAATATCTCCCCCTTTATTTTCTCTGTTTAGGATGCTTTTTAATTAATAATTTTTTTTCTCTTATTCTACTTATTTACTTATCCTATAATCTTTTTCCCTTCAGCCCCTCCTTTCCTAGATTTATCTAATAACTCTTATCTTTTCTAAGAATTCTGATTACATACTAATACTTAAATAAATCAAAGAAAATATTAAAAGATTAAATGATACCTAAAGTTCACTTTTTGCAACTTTTTTGATATAAAAAAACATGAACAAAATAATTCAATTAAACATAAGAAAGTGATAAAAGTTATAAAGTGCTCTTAATATGAGAAAGATGAATTTGCAAGATGATCAAGTAGAAAATTACTGTCATGAGCTTCAAGAGCAATCTTGGTGACACTCTTGAACTTTTCCCAGCTTAGGTCTCTTCTGGTGGATGGTTATTAAGACCTTGCTCAATCTTGAGGCATAATCAGTAAAATTCTGCTTTAGTTGAATGCACTAAAAAAAGGGTTAAAGGTTGGAGCCTTTTTGTGTGGAATTCTTTTTCTTCTTATGCTTTAATCAGAGAATATCTATCTATCCCTCCTAATTGAGATGGAAATATTTGCTCCATACTACTTTATTAGCTTAGTCCCCTCTTATTACAAGAACTAAGAGTCTAATTAAGGTGGACTCAAGGTATTCCAAGAAGGGCTTTTAGAGTTCCACATTATTATTAAGGTGAGGGTTTATATTTAGTTTTTATAGGCAGAATCCACCTCACTAACTTTAGGGAAGGCTAAGGTAGATAATTTGTTAAAGTTTATCTTAAGTTTATGGTTGCTTCTTGTCCTGGCCTTTTTATTGAGATCAGGGAGGACTCTAAATTCTGCTATAGGAACTACCAGTAGTAATAAAAGCACTTACTAGGAGACCCTTCAAGTACTCATATCACATTATAAAATAAACTTTTGACATTAGGGTGCAATCATACAAGAGTTTTTAAAAATTTGAGAAACTTTTAGACAAATTAATCATTTATTCAACAAGTTACTGACAGGTTTGGCATTGTATTTAGATAAAAATTAGATATGTTTGCTAAGAAATATCCTAAATGAATCAGGGATTTGATTAGTATATCAAACCAAAAGTGGTATTCTTCTACCTGAGGATAAACCCTTGAATTGATTGTAGATTTGGTTGCTGATAAACAGTTAGAAATTATTTCAATTCAAAGGATGTGTTTTTTGTTTGGTAATCAAAGGCCCTTTGGGTTATTATAACTAGATACTAACAATTACAAGTGTCTTGTGCCCTTTTGACTAATTAGTAACCTAGGTGCAGTATGGTGATAATATAGTCAAGTTTCGATATATTGAATCTATCAGCTATTAAAACTATAAAAAAGATTGATATAACACAAATAATTTAATTAGTGTTTATAAGATAGAATTGTATTTTTAGTATTAAATGATTGTCTATTTATTTAAAACCTGTAGTGTAGAGGACCTAGCCTAGTATGAATCTTGACTGGGGTTAATAGCAGGGCTATTCTAATAGCTTGATAATAAGTGGAAAAATCTAGGAGCTCAAACTAGAATAATTTCGCCTTCTTTTAGTTTGTAAGGTTTGATATCAAAAAAAGTAATAATCAGTTTAGTCCATTTGGCATGAGAGTTATCCAAACTAGTAACATGACTAAGAAAGTGAACCTATGATAGCTAATTACCCACTGGTAATGGTTTTATAGCTCATAATTTTGGCATTTGACTATAAATTAAGAGCGTTTATTTAACACTAAATTGATATGGATCTGCTGAAAGTCAGGCAGCTTAATATTCATATCTGGTTGAATATTATATAATTATTCACAACTTCCATAAAAGAATTACCCTGGGAAAGTCAAAAGTCTATAGGGCCATCCTTATAGTAGGGCAGATAGGAGCTAGCCTATTGAGGAGGGGTCTCTATCTCTCTAAATTCTTGGAGTATTATGTCTTTGGTTAGTTCCGGAACTTTTCTACATATAAAATCTATCTTTTCCTTAATTTTGATCAGGTATTTAACTTAGAGATCTTGTTGCCCCATACATCAGGAAGTAGTCTATTGAGATGACCTTATTATAAAACTGCCCATTGATGACCCAGAGTTGTTGAATAGGAGTGGATGAAAAAGAAGGTGGTGTCAGCCAGCCACTGGTGCTTCTTCAGAAAACTGAGCAGTTTCTCCTTTTGGCATATTAGATAATTCTTCTGTTCTTGTGTGTCTTGGGTTCAGAGAAAAATAACATCTCCTTGTTGCCCTTAGCATATTGAAGCTTAGGGCTGAAGATGAGGGCCAGAAGGCTGGTTTTATTGCTCTCCTTGGAGTTCTGGCTCTTCTTAACTTGGCCCAGTTTGTTCTTCTGGATCTTCAGAAGGTGGGCCATTACATTTTTGACAGTCTACTAGTGGATGGCAACTATGACAGGTTCAATTTTCTTGATGTTCTACTTAAACATCATTTGGAAGAGATCATCAGAAGGGGGGTAATTGTGCTCTTTTTTAGTTGCAGAATCCAGTTCACTAACCCTGTTTAACTTTAGAAAGAAATTAGAAGTAAGCTCTTGGAAGCTAAAGATAATTTTTCTAGTCCTTTTTCTCATCTCAAAGTCAAATATAAAGCCATCATATTATTAGGCATCTCCACCTTTTTTGTGCATCATATGAAAGTTGAAGGGAGGTCTTCAGGAGAATTAACTTGTTTTCCTTTACACAGATATTTTAGAAGTAAAGAGAATGAAAACAGGATCCAATCCCTTTTTGGAGAGAAAAACAGCTTTTTTTTCATGTTGATATTCATGTTTCTCAACAAAATAATCAACATGCACTTCTCCTGTAGTTCTAAAAATGCAGTAGATGTTCTTCTGTCTTGGCTTCTTAGTTAAATTGTCATATTTAGATGAAATTTGATTATTGTTTGATATTAATTGTTTAATAAATCTAGATTCTTGAGATTTTGCAATGATAGTTCTTCTTTTATATAATCTGGATAGTAGAAAACAGTAATTTTGAGCTTGTTAATAGCTGTATAGATAAAATATACTTTAAATTACGCTATAAAGGTCCAAGGTACCTTGTTTGAGAAATCCTAATTAATTGTCTACTATAAGACAAATTAAAAAAACCTTATTTTAGTGCATCCAATTACCTTTTTGAATAATATTAGAAAAAAAAATGTTATTTATTTTAAAATAGATAAGCTTTAACATAAGATAGATAAAACTGACTATTTTTTAATACAACCACCTTCAATAATAATATTTTTTAGCAAGATTCCAATAGTATAGCTTTTTTACATGTAATTATCAATTAACTTCATTCTTTCTAAAATTAATCCCAAAGGATATGCAAGGATTTTTCTTTTCTATAATTGTTCTAGTATATCATAAAATATTCATACTAATAGTAAAATAAATTCCAATACAATGATAAAATGATTGTTTAAGTTTATAATCTTTCACTAAGTTTAATTATAGATTGAAATGTGGAAACTAGGTTTTTTCTTTTTTTTGAGATATTTCAAATTTCTAGAAAATCAATAATTTACCAATCAAGTCTCTTTACTTTTGAGTAAATACAGGCCCCCAAAATGAAATTTAAAATTTATTTATCATTTACAGTTAGTAAGTTATCTTCTTTTCTAAGAAAAACTCTATTCAAATCTTACCCAATAAATGTCTGCTTACAAAAAAAACAACTTCAATAACTCCCCAAAACTAACAATCATTTGATTGCAACTTAGACACAACCTTTTGGCTTTTTTATAATTTGTTTATCTTAAACTATCTTAACTAAATTCAACTTAAAATACAAAGTATCAAAGACTTTAAATAAAAAATTTTAATTTAGCTTAATAATAAACCTAAAACAAGTAATTTGGTTATCAAACATTATAAGAAGTTATTGAAATGGCGTTTAGAATCAAGAAAATGTTTTTTAAATCATTTGGTTGATTTGCAATGATTTGAATTCATAAAGATAGTTCAAAACTTACTTAGTCAAGTAAGTTAAATAAAGAATAAAAGTTCATTAAAAAGCTAAGAATTAAGTTAGGTGGAAGTAAAATAAAGGAAAAAAATTATAGAAATAGTAAAATACATTATAGTAAAATAAAATGAAATATTCTAAAATCATCTTATTAAAAGAAGCCTGAAAAAGATTCAATAAAATCTAAGTGTTGTGCCTGCATCTCACAATTATTAATGATTGTTTATAATAGACTCCCATTGTCTATCAGATCCTTCTTGTATTCAATCTTTGTTTAGAAAGAAGGATTACATTCTTGATGATCCTTTTAGGATTCCTTAAAATTCATTCCTTTCCATTGTCATCACTTCTAAACTGTTTATGAACATACTTCTGACTTCATAGCAACGCAGCAAACACATCTGCAAGTCTATTTTACTACAACAAGATCCCCTTTTTGGCTGCAGCTGTGACAGTAGCAGCAGAAGAAGCTCTATCATAAAAAACTTGGTATGCTTCAATGACTGTATTTAGTAACAACAATAAAAACCTTAGACAAATTATTATCATATCTATTGACTTTGACATTAACTACCAATTTCCTGTTTACACCCTTAGTGATCATGTTCCTTGTAATTAAGTTTTGCCATAAAAGGGGAGTTATTTCTCTCTCTATCTACTAGGCTATTAGACTCAGAAATTTGGTTGGCTCACATATTCTACTGTTACTAATGGCACATGAAGGGTCAAACTCCTCATATCAAGGGAAAGGACCTCAACAAATTGTATTTGTAAATCCTTACCACCAAATCATGTCTTTGTCTTACCATAGTTAAGGAACCTCTCTGGGTTTGAGAGGTAGATAGCTAAATGAGAGGGCTGGCCAGGCACTGTTTAATCTCTGAATTAAAAAGAACCCAGTTTCCATCTAGTCCAAATTAAAATGATAAGATTAAAATTTCTTCTAGGGTAAAAGTTATACTAACTTCATCATTTCTCATAAATGGGATAACTATAAGCACATGGTATCTATAAAAAAAAATATTAGAGAGCAAAAATCTACTTGTGCCTCACCACTTTTAATATCAAGGTCAACAAAGGTATGTTAAAGCACACGTTCTAAAAAAACTTTATACCAGGTCAGCCTATTTATCAAGAGAAAGAGTTTTCCTCCCTAAGGACCTCTACCTAAAGGATTGCAAAGTAGAGCAGAAACACCTGACTGCTACAGCCTCTATCAAGCAGTAAAAAAAACAGACAACAAAAAAAAGAGCCAGTTCAACTTTAAATGAAAAATGAACATAATTAGGCTAAAAGGACACTGGAAAAATCTTTGAGCCACATAAAAAGACCAGGTTCAACCAAGTTTGCCCCACCTTCAATACTGAGGATTACCTGGAAAATGCCATGGTGTTGACCTTTTCTTTGATTTTAGCAAAGAATATCTATAGATTTATTCTCTCTCTTTTTTATAGATTATTGAAAAATATTGTTGGGCATTTGTGCATATAATCATTATTGTAAAAAAGTTGCATAAACCAAAAGTAACATCACTTACCCCAAAACATGCCAATCAGAAAGATAAATCAAGATAAGCTCCAAAGTCTTGTTGAATCAAAAGCATATATGGTATAACTCATTAAAAACCCTTTTAAACCAATTTGTTTCTGATAATTTACTGAATAAAATCACTACATTATGGAAAAAATTTCAAGCTGCACCCCAAGCCAAGAATGGGCTAAGCTTACTCAAACTACCCCCAGGGATGCTTCAAGCCTCTTTAAGCCTTTTAGACCACTTTAAAACCAGTTGAGATCAAGAAGAAGAGCCAGAAGCCAATCAATAACAAGCCACTCTATTCTTAAGTGATATTTTTACCTTTGACTAGTAGTTATCAGCTTGAAAATTTGTATTTAGTTTTAGAAAAAGTGGAATAAGTAGACTATACAGACCCCCTATCCCCTTCAATTCTCATATAGATTCCCTCTTAGAAAAATCATTTAGTTTCAGTATCTCTCTTCATGATTTTTTTTTTAAAATTCATAGGGCTAACCCAAAATTTATAGAACACAGTGATCTTAGCAGGGTGAGAAAGTTCTTGTATTAAAGGTTTCTCCTTTAACTCATGAACCTCCCCAGTCCTGAGCGTCAAGTTGCATAAAATTTTAAAATAAGTAAAAAAAAGTCACTAGCCCAAAAGATCAATAAGGATATATCCCAGGACAAGCTTTAGGTCTGGTTAGCTCTAAGGCTTTAGTCTGAAAATTATGGTAAACCCCCTCTTACAAACCTCTGAAACCCAATTAAGCATAATAGGAGACCCCAATCTAAAACAGGAACTTCCACAGCTGCACATGGGGTTCAGCCCTTCTAGGCTTCTCCCTGGGGACTTGATCTGTCCCTCTGTAGTATGGTTAGGATTCCAAGTAAGACATAACACATAGATCAGATAGATGTGCAAAGTAATATGTTTAATTAAAAGTTAATGGATGAAAGGTTGAGAATATTATAAAAATAATAAAGAGCTGACCATAAAACATCTGTAAAAGTCTAAAATTAGGAACTCTGATATTTTTGAAACATAACAGGAATTCCAATTGGACATAAGTAATATGAAGATTAGTCTTCTAAGCATATTGCTCTAAATGATGGCTGGTCACTAAGGACATTCTCTTTATATATGACTGGGAAATTCAGACTAATCATATATACTTTAGAATTGACTTTAAGGAAGTTAATCTTGATATACAGAATTAGTATGAGGCTTGATCTGAGGGAAATGAAAAGAATTAAGGAACATAAGGAATACTTGGAAGGGCAAGAGCTAATAATAATGGGGAAATAGAATATATAAAAAGGAAAGAAAATAAAAAAAAACACTTAGTTAAAGTTTTAATATCTCAGAGGATAAATTAGCCAAGTAAATAAGTGTAGTTTTTTCATAGGAGGTAACAATTGATAGGTGAGAAGATTACACATGTCAAAGATAAGCTGTCAAGATAAGCCATAAGAAGAGTAAAATCCTATGAATTTACTATGAGAAATTACAAAACATCTCTCCTTAGAAAATTTAGTTTGTTGTTAATACTTGACATAAGGAATATTAGGGAAATTTAATGATAGATGAAATAATCTAATCACCTTAACAAGTTAGTAAGTAAAAACATTTAGACATGTGGATGATAACTAATATTAAAATAAATTTAACAAATAGTATAATAAGTTTGCTAATATTTAGAAGGCTCAGTAAACAAAATCAAAGGGAAGTTCTATGTTAGAAAATAAAATCTGACATTCAAATTTCTAGGAAGCCTGATTGACTAAGCTTTAATATAGCACCTCTAAAATGGAGCAGCAAAAAACTTAAAGCTCCAATTAATAAATATAATGGTGGTTCAAATTAAACATTATTCAGTGAATATAAGAAAAAATACTCAATTATGACATATACACAGCAGTAAACTGGAAGAACAGAAGAACTCAGAAAAAATAAGACTTATAAAAGGAAAATATACAAATCTTTACTCAGGCTGTGAAATTTTCACAGAGATGCTAGCTTGCAGGTGAGGTCTGGAGTTGGTCAATAGTATGGAGACTTTTGCCTAAGTTCTTCTGTGGTAAGTTCTTCTTAAGCCAGTTCTAGCTAAAAGAATTCTTAGATCTTTTTTTTATATCCTTAGGTCAAGACTTAACTCTAGTAAAAGAATTAAGGTTTAAGAGCAGCAATGGCAGTGGATAAAAAAGAAACTGTACATTTATTATGAGGAAAAATGGTAATTTATATAGTTAAAGGGAAGGGGAATCTAGGCTTTGAAAATATTAGTGAGGTACTGGTTTAAAGTCTTAGGTGCCCTAGTCCTGGTTGTACTATCAAACAATAATTATCAAAGCATATTATCATTGTCTTGAATTTAACCAGCCTTGAGTATTTTTAGGTTTAGGTGAAATCTTGTTGAGGTTGCTTATAGTAATATGCCATCATAGTTACTTGGATCACCATATCTTAGGTTTGTCTGGAATGATATTTGTTGATAAGATATAGCTTAAATTCAAGGTACAATCATCCTAGTAAACAGAAGTGAGTTCTTCCCAATAATTGGACTAAAAGTTGGGTCTTAATAAGAAACAAAATTGTTGAGGTTCTTTACCAGATGCGCACTTGTAATGGTAATTGTTCTATACCTGGTTGAAGGATGTCTTATTTGAATTAATATTCCTTTATATCTTAGGTTGTTGCCAAGAATAGATATCTGGCTGCCTTCTTGTCAAGTCTGTCACTCTATATGAATTTTTATTAGGATAGTATTTGATTTATTTGTCTTCAATAAGAATGATGCTGATAAAATATTTTAATTATATCCATTTCTTAGTATTTTTTGCTTAAACCAGTTTTATATAATCAAGGGTTCTTGTTGAGGATTTGTCTACATGTGGATTCTTGACAAGTATTGGACTCTACTATAGGGTAGTAGTATTTGTTATATCAATCAGTTGGATTAATTAATCCTTATTAGTAATTTAGAATAAAGGCTCAATTTATTGCCTATGTCCAATCCATTATTGTACTATTAATTGTAGTCATATGGGCTAATTAGATTTATAAATAGACATAATTGTAGCTTGCAAATATCTTACACAGGTCATTCAAATAAAATATTGAGATCAGTAATATCAAGTCAAAATGATCAGAGAGAGACCTAAACAAGCCCATAAACACCCATTCAAGAAGAGACACAGCCAAATCAAAGATAGCAGCGACCTTAAACCCAAAAATCCCTAAAATGATAGTATTAATCACTTGTTTTTAAGATTATTTAAAATTAATAACAGTTTCTCAAGAAACATGTCTAAAAAAAATCCAAAATGTAATTATAGAGGATGATTTATTGTAAGAAATCCTTGTAAATATTTTCCAAAGGGAAATGAGAGCTGTAAACTAAGCTGTTAAAGATATCTATGAAGAAATGTCAATTAGAGAAGAGAGATAATACAGTGTATCTTTAATAGCAGAAATAAATTCCTATTTGCTATATCACAAGTGGAAGTAGAGGAAGCCATCTTAAATATCTATGATGTATTAGAGGAGCTCCCCACATCACCTTAAGAAATAACAATCCTCAGATCAACTAAAGAAGAGAAGAGCGCCAAATTAATAAAAAGAAGAAAAAAAGCCACAAAGCCAATCAAGAAGGACTTAATTAACTCTTTATAACATTTTAACCTTCAACAATGGTTATCAGTTCACTAATTGGTAGCTTGAGATAAGTGGAGGGTTAACTATATAAACCTCCCTTATTTTCCTTTCTCTAATGTAAATTGTTTTCTAATTACCCAATAAAGATTCTCTGAAAACTCACTTTTACTCCTTTCTTCCATAAAGCCCCTTTCTATTTGGAGGGCTCTCCTTGAGCGTTGTAAAAATATGCAAGGGGGACACTCTGCTGGTTTTGGTTAGTTGTATTGGGTCACCCCCTTATTTCGAAACTGGGCATTTAAAACCGGTCTATTTCAAAATTTTCGAAATAGACCATTTTGAATAATTTTTTTCCGAGGTCCAAAAATTTAATTTTTTTTTGTTTTTAGTCATAAATCATTAATTGAGACTATAAGGTTTTTTCCAATACAGGCCATTTTGAATGGTTTTTTTCTGATAAATTTAATAATCTCGGCGTTTTTTCGGAGATTGAGATTATTATGTTTTTGATGCTTAAAACATAATAGACTGGTCTATTTCAAAAACGGGTTATTTCAAAACGTCCGTTTCAAATTAATTTAAGAATTGGGAAAAATAATTTAAGCAAAACATATCAAATTGATCAAAAAATTTGATTAAAATTGATTTAAATGAAGGGAAAGAGATTCCACCATACTAGATTAAAGTTTATTGAATTTTGAATTGGACTGATTATTCAATTCATGAAAACTGATTAAAATTGATTTTTTTTTATTCTAGCTAAGCTAAATAAATTTTATTTTCTGATCAAAATTTAGTGATTTTTTTACTATGTTTTTACTATAAAAAATCAATTTGATGGTCCATTTTGTAAATGCCCATTCCAAAATTTTGGAAGCTCACCAATTTAATCTGGATAAATTTGGCTCCATAATTTAATTTTAAGGTTCAATCTGTTATGTTAAACTTAACGGAAATACTATAAATGGGCCATCTGGGATGGGGCATTTCAAAAATTTAATTGAAGCAATAATTCAATAGTAAATTAAAAAAACAAGATAAACTCAGTAAAATAATAATTAATTATTTAATAATATGTCCAGGAGATCCCAACGAATTTCTCAAGCAAGAGAACAGGGAGAAGCAAGAGAGGAAAGAACTATATATGAAGAGAGAAGAGCTTCCACTTCCTCGCACCATGATGTAAATACTCCTTCTAGTTCTGATTTTGAACCTGAGGCTATCCCAGAACCTGAGGCAATCCCTGAAACTGAGAGACCTGAGAAGAAGTACCCTACCTGGGACCTATTTAAAATTAAAAACATCTGTGAAGTAGATAATGAGTTTAGACCTCCTGAATTGTTACCTGAAGCATTTGCCAGGTAGTGCTGGATACTGCTATGATGGATTCATTTTCACTTGTGATGATGCTACTAAAGACTATGATCAGCATAACTACTCCTGCTTGGATAGAGGCTGCAGTGCAAGAATCATTACTAAAGGATTTGAAGAACTCTTGGAGGGTAATAAAGTATCCCATAACCACCAAGCACCTGGTGGAATCCTTGTTATAATGTTTAAATGGTTCCTTTGACAACAGGAGCCAATCAGAGGAGAGACTGTAACTTCCAAGATAGTTACTGACAGAATGAACTACCTTAATGATGACCAGATAGCCATGATTGGAGCCCCCAAGGATATATATGACTACTTTAGCGAGTTAAGAAGAAACAGAACTAGTAAAGACAGTAAGAGCACCTCCTTGTTCACACTAAACTTGAACAACTTCAGAAGACCAGAAAGGATGAGCAGTTCCTCCTGTTTGATACAGGAGCAGATGAGACTGAGAGAATAGTGTGCTACTGCACACAGAAAAAATCTCCTCCTCCTCCTAGAATCAAAGCAATGGCTGGCTGATGCCACCTTCTTTGTCTGCCCTGAGATCTTCTCCCAGCTCTGGGTGATTCATGGGAAGTTTATGAATCAGACTCTCCCCTTGGCCTACTTCCTTATGTGTGGGAAGTCTGAAGACCTGTATGACAAGTGCTTGACCAGGCTCAAGTCCACTTAAATGATCATGTAGATGCTTTCTTGGAGAAGAACCCTACCTACCATCCCTCTAGCAGCCAGGCCTTGGCAACCCCTCGATTTGCCCACCCCAAAGGTGCTAAACCTTACTATGAGGACCTCTTGGTAGACTTTGAGCTGGCTCAAGCCAATGCTTTATGACAGTCTTTAAGGGGCTCCTCGGGGTGCTTCTTTCATTTTAGACAATGTCTACAAAGAAGAATGGCAAGTATCCCAGAACTTAACAAGTTGGTGAAGCGGGGCACCAGTTTAGCATTTAAGAAACATTTTAATATGTTCTCTGCTCTGGCCCTGATCAGAAGAAATGATGTCTCCTCCACCTTCAAGAAGATGAAGCTTATGAAACACTTTGATGACAATGCTGCTGTCTGGAATGAATTCTTTGATTACTTTGAGAAGACCTGGCTGGGAGAAGTCCAAGACTCTAGAAGAGGCACCAGGGCCAATAAGATACTGTGGAATCAATATGCCTCACTAAATGAGGGTGTCATGAAGACCACCTCCTCCTTGGAGTCCTGGCACAATAAATTCAAGAAAATGGTCAACAGAAAGGCCCCCACTTTTGAGTGGTTCTATGACTGCCTTCTTACTGAGCAATCCAGTACTGAGAATCTGATGATTAGCATCAGAAACAACGTAGAAACCACATATGCTACCAAGAGAAAGACTAACATCTTCAACAATATCAATACCCTGTCCAAGGAAAGTTATGATGCCTCTACTGTATTAGAGCATCTTGAAAAGCTAGCTGTAGCTCTTATGAAGTCTGACTTTTAATTTTAAATCAATCATTTCATTATCTTAAATTTTATCTCCCTAATTTTTAATAATCTTTCTTAATTCTACTATCATAAATATCTAATAAATATTTTTTGTCTTTAATTTGTTTCATTTTTTTTTATTTTTTCTAATTTAGAAACTAACATTGACTTTTTATTTGAATTTTAAGTTAGAAATTGAATAAATTATACTTGGTTTTTCTTAACTTTTTCTTAGTTTTCTGATTTCTTTGGTGTTTTTTTTTGTTAATTTAATTCAATAAAATTTATCTAGGATGTTGGTATTTGAGCATAGATTCTATGTTATAAATTTCAATATGAGTTAATTAATAAAAAGTTGCTCTGTGACTATTTTAAGTTTGATTTTTTTCTACTAGTAGCCTTTTTTCTAAATAGACCATTTCGAAATAGCTACAATTTTAAGATTTTGAAATAGCTACATTTTCAAGATATCCCGTT
>CAOJZF010000378.1:0-17101 GCA_948465475.1 Thalpophila matura
GGGTTATAACTAAGAAATCTAGGTTTTGATTGATAATTTTTCATTTGAAGGTGCAGCTAAGTACAATATACATATTTTGAGATTCAACTAAAAATAAATACTTGGTAGGGGGTGTAAGGCAAGGAGATAAGAGTGGTAAACAGTGGTACATTAACAAGTTCTGGTATACTTTAGGAAAGAAGAAAACCACCCAATGATCAATTTTAGTAGTATAAGATTATATTTGGTTCAAGGAAGGCCAAATTTAGCTCATTTAGGAAAGAGCTTACTCAAATCCTTGTAAGTGGCAACTGCTAGACTAATTTGGGTTATAGACATATGTGTGAGGATTCCTTTATCTTTGTTTATTTACTGAATCAAAGTTTGTTTTTCCACAGGGGATAAGTCCTCCACTTACTTGTGATAAGCTTCTCAAGGTTTGTCTTTGGTAACTTCTCCTCTTAATGCTATTAATTTTTTCTGATCCTTTATTTCCTTAAGCATAGATATCTGTGATACATTTCTACTTAAAGACAACATTTACAATAAAAAGATATATAATACTAATAAATCTTAATAGTACTATATGAAAATAGTAAAATCTGTTATACAAAACAAACTCAAAAACATTTTTATTAATTAACCACTTTTATAGCCAATGATCAAAATCAAGGCAAACTTGAGGGTAAGTGTTCTGGGCGCTATATCTTCTTCTCCAAGTAAAACTCAAAATTCAGCATCTTTGCATCAACCCTGACTGAGCTCCCATCAGTCTTATCATTAACAATTGATGATATATCTCTAACATGCTCTTGTTCTGTATGAACTAAGTAGCTATTAACTCCTTGAGTTAATTAAAAAAACTTGATATCTTAGATTACTACTTTATAATGATGAGATTTTTTATCATAGCATATTTATGAATCCCATTCGATCAACTAACAAAACAAGTGGAACCCATTCTTTTCATGCAATGAGCCTTGCTTGTACTGGAATGTAAAAAAAAGTGTTTGTTCTATTAGTATAATGAACCCAATTCATTCTACTAACATGAGTTATAAAAATCTTTGAGATTAAAACCTAATAATATCTGGGATTATTTCTGAACGCAGTTGATAACCCAATTTAGACTTGCTAATCAACATTCAAAGACTTTTCTCTTCAATGTGAATTACTCCTTTGAATAATTCATATAATTTTCAATAAAACTATATCTTTTAATGTAATAAGAACCCATTCCTTACCTTCAGACATGCAAAATAACAAGTCTTTCTTTTACTAGGAAAGTAGATTTACTACATAATTCCCCTATGCTTTTATGACAACCTAAAATAAAAGCGTAATTATACAAGTAAGGCTATCCTTATTTTATTTTTAATTCTCCTTAAAAAAGGTTTTAAAGAATTGAGGATGGATTTTAAATATCATTTTAGAATCTCCTGTCTCATATTCTAACATAAATAACCCTCCATTCAAAACCGCTATAATTCAACAAGGCCCAACTCATTGTGTTGAGAACTTCTTTAAGTCTGTGAGCCTTATTTTAACGTTGAACCAAACTCTGTCACCTGCCGCATAAGTGTACACCAGTTTGAAACTTATTTGTTTCTTGTCAAAGTACATCTTCATTTTTCAAAGATATTCACTTTTTACTTCCAATGCTTAACTGTGAGCTCTAATTATAGTTCAAACATGATTCTTAGGGGCTTGTTAATAGTCCTCAATTTAATTGTAAGTTATAAACCTGATTTACTGTGGTAAAATTTACTTCCCTTCCATAAAACATCATAAATGGTGAAAAGCCAGTGGCTCTATGAGGCACCATTCTATAAGCAGCTACAGTCATTTCTAACGTACATTTCCAATTCTTTGGATTACTATATCTTAAACTTGTAAAAACTGACTTAATTGTTCAAATGAATTGTTCTGCCAACCTATTTGACTCCAGGTGATATGAAGAAGTAACATTATGTTTAATGTCATATTGCAAAAAGAACTGATTTATTGCTTTTAACACATATGATCTGCCTCCATCTGTCTTAATTACCTTGGGACATCCATGACAATATACAATGTCATTAAAAATGAATTCCATTATATTGTTTGAATTTTCTGAATTCATGGCTTTAACTTTGACCCATTTGGTAAAGTGGTGAATAGCTACTACAAATATTAATATTTCATTTCACCACTTGGCAAAATAATTGGAATAAAATCAGTATCTAATGAGTCATATTGAGATGGATATACTGCGTCTATTGGTTTTAAAGGTCTGTATCCAATAGCCTTTGATAATCTTGTGCATACATCAAATTTTCTCACAATATTATCTACATCCTTATACATGGTTGACCAGTAGAACCTTTTTTCTATTGATGTATACAACTTGGCTGTTTAAATGACCATTATTCCACAATGTAGGCTATTTATTAATGGTTTTTGTTCCTTGGGTTGAAAGTATATTTAATTTATTTAAATACATTCTTCCTTAACCAAATTTTCCTTAAACATGTCCTGCATTTCTAAGAGATTGAATGCTCTGCTTAGATAATCAGGCATAAAATTTTCTTTTGTTTCATAATATATGATATTATAATCATATTTGAATAGGATACTCAGCCCAACAAAGCGAACAACCTTCTAGTTATGATTTATTCTGCATTGCTTTTAAGGGATCATGATCAATCATGATAGTAAATAGCATCCCAAATACATAAGACTTAGAATGCTCAACTCCCCATACAATAGCTAGACTTTCTTGATTTGTTATGCTATAATTTCTTTTGGATAGCCTTGAATTTTGGAAATTAGAATTGAAAAATTAGAATTGCGGATTTTTCCGCAATTCTAATTTCCACAATTTAAGGCTATCCCAATTCAAAAAACAAGATTTCTAATAAATTGTAATAAGATTTTATATGTTTTAAACATATAACCTGATTCAAAATTAGAATCACAGAATCAGAATTGCAGGTGGCAATTGTTATTACCCAGATTAGTCTAATTAATGAAAAAAACCTAATTTACTAGTTAATTTTAATTAAAACCAACAATTGCGGAAGGAGAATTGAAAAATATAAATTGCAGATTTGATAAAAAAACAAGAAAAAGAAGAAAGTATTTGTAAAAAAATCAAATAATATATAATGAAAGATTAAATAATCTAATAAAACATAATAAAACAGTATGTCATTTAACATATAATTTTTATCTGTCTTTTATAATAAATTTCATTAATTTCATATAAAATCCTATACAGGTAAAAAAATGTATATATTACAGACAGAAGTTGCTATATCATACAATGTTGATAGACAGAGATTATAGTATAACCTGATGCAATTGAATAAGAGAAGAAACCCAACCAATAAAATCAATTTATTTATATTGTGTTTGATCATAATAACTTCTTAACACCAAAACACTTGAACCAGTCACAGAATGGCATATATAAGCCATATGAAGACTATTAAACATATTTCTGCTTGTTCTTCTTGTTTATTGTTTCTAGTAAAAATCTTATATTTAGATTAAATAAACTTTCAAACATCAAATTTTCATATTCAAAAGTCAATTATTTGTTGGTAATTAGTCTATCAGTTTAATTATAGCATATTATAATTAGTTTAATCAGGTCTGATATAATTCTGTAGATATTTGCATACATTATAAAATCTAAGAGAACCTCTTTTATTTCTTACACTTATTTTTAAAAATTTATATCATGTCTTAAAAATATCACAATCTAAGGGAACTTATTCTCTTTTGTTCAAAATAATATGTTATTTATAAATGTTTGACTTTAAAAACTTATCATATTTGAGTGGACCTATCCTCCTATTCCAATTAAATATCAGAATATCATAACTTGTGACTTTCTTAATAACCTAAATTATTAAATAAGTTTACTTTGGATAGAAGCTTTTCTCTTTTTTATCATATTATAAACCATATGCAAGATTCCGATTCTATACCTCAATAAAGTTACATATCACATTTAGTCGCTTTTCCTCACTTTTTTTACTGTTTTATATAGTATAGCATAGTCCTTATTCATATTTAATTGTACTAATACTATTGGATTTATCATGGTTAATTTAAGAAAGAGAAATTGTGGATCTTTATATCAATCACCAACTACCACCACACCCCCTCAACCCACCACCACATCACCCCAACCAACAACAACAACTATACTCACATCACATCACAGCAAACACAACAACACACACCAAACCCAACTCAAAATTTACCTAAACTACTTTCTACTACTAAAACTTCTTTGCAATTAGCTAGGGAAGAGATCCAAAGAAAAGAACTAGAAATACTAATGAATTTGCATAAAACTATCTTGAGAGTTATAACAGAGAACCAACTCCACCACAACCTATCACCACCACCACACCACCACCAACCATTTCAACAACTCAACCATCATATAGCACTAGCTTATTCCCTGATGATCTCAATATAGACATGGGGGACTTATATGTAAATTTATCAACCCCATCTAGTTTAACTCAACACCCCCCCACCTCACCACCCCTTCCCGCTCAACAACCCTCCTCCTCATCCTTCATCCCCTACTCCCCATCTTATGTAGTACTCCCTCACCATACTCCCTCCCCCCCACCTCAAAATACCTCTTCCTCCTCCCAGATACCCCCTCCACCTAACGACCCTGCTCTTCTTCACAACTGATTCTTACTTCCTCCCTCACCCACCAGGGTCCTAGTATGGAGGAAGAGGATCCAGAATCGGACCTTGAAGATGGGGATGAGGCTGTTTATCTGGAGGGTGATGATTATCTGGTAGAGGATGATGAGGATGAGATCCTTGATGGTGTGGTGGAGAAGTTTTCTGATGATGAGGTTGAGGAAACATCAGTCAGTACCACAAACCTCCCAAAGTTTTGAAGAAGACTCTCCCAGACAGAGTCAATGCCACCTGGGACCTCACTAAGGTGCGCAATATCTGTACTGGTGAGGATGGTTCTTTTGTGGTACCCAAGGTGTGGGAGAAGACCTTTCCCATGATGGCAAGGAAAGGTGGCCCTGGTTACTACCATGATGGCTACTTATTCTATTGTTGTGATGAGGATAAGGATACTCCCTTACATCACTATGACTGCAATGGTAAGAAATGCCACATGAACTTGATAGTAGAGGGGTTTACCAAGTTTAAGGAAGCTAATACTGAGAGGGATAGGAAGAACCCTAAAAAAGCAAAACTCCCTGAAGTCAAAAATACTTGCAAACTTCCAGAAGATTTAATTAAATGAATTTTTAGGTAGCATCTTAGAAAGTGCATTGCTGAAAGACCCCATCTTAATAATAACATCCTCATTGAGATGAAAATGGTTGGCAAGGATGATTTGCAGAAGAATGAAATGGGAACCTTAAAGTCAAATCACAAATTCCTAACTAACATCATAGCATTTAAAAGAACTTATGGTCTAAATCTTCTTCCCTCCTGACCCTCACAATCACCCCCCAATGAAACTAACTTTGGAGGGTGAAAAGTTCCTGTTATATGATACAGGTTCACACTATTCATATAGAATAATTTGCTTTGCAACTAAGAAATATCTAATCAAGTTACTTGAGGCAGACCAATGGTTAGCAGATGTAGCATTTTGCAGTGCCCCTTGCAAATTTCGCCAAATTTGGTCAATACATGCTCAATTTAACAACAGAACTCTTCCCTAGAATACTTCCTAATGACCAGCCAAACTCAATCCTCATATGAAGATGAACTTAAACGATTTTAAGCTGAACTTGACTTGCTTTTGCCTGAATTCTATGGCAATTACCCCAATAAGAAAAAAGCTGCAACTAAGAAGTCCCCCTCCCTATCAAGACCTGGAGCTGCACTTCCATACTATAACAACTTTGTATTAGATTTTTTATTAGCACAAGAAAAAGCTTTTCATGAGGTATTTGGGGGGGCTCCACATGGCTGCTATTTCCACTTCACCCAATGCCTGGTCAAAAGATTAGATAAATTCCCCAAACTGAATAGCAAATACAAATCAGATAGAACTAATAAAAACAAGAAAGCAATCAAATAATTCCATGCTCTTGCACTCATAAGAAAGGAGAAGGTCAACAAAACCCTAGAAGCCTTCCTAGCAACTAAATATATGAAGAAGCACAAAGTTATATTCAATCCTTTTATTCAATATTATAAACGTCAATAGATAGGTAACCTGGTGAGAGAGAGGGTGGGGTCCAAGGTTAAAGGTAGGATTACTTAGGGGCATTATGAATACTTTGATTATGATGGCTTAAGGACCACATCCTCTCTTGAATTGTAGAATAGGAAGTTCAATAATGTTGTGAATATGAAAAACCCAACATTTGAAAACCTCTTTAGAAATTTGCAATTAGAACAAGGTATAACTAAGAAGTTGCTATATGAAGAAAGCCTAGATATATCAACCATTGAGTAGAATCAGAAATCCTTTAAGAAATATGAAAGGATCAAGGTACTGGCTAAGAAACCCTACAGCTCTAAGAGGAAATTGAAACACCTTGGCATATTAGCAACTGCATTGATCTAATTACCCCTTGCATTTCCCTTATACATCATAAATATTTTTGCTTAGCATATGGTTTTTTTATTTTCTTGTTCTTTCTAGGGTATTATAATAAAAAACAAAAATAGTGTGGATTTTCTCATTATGTTTTTTTATAATAAAAGTTTTGTTTTGAGTTGATTATATGTTTTTTTTGCTGTGATATTTTTTTTCTGATCTTCTGCAAAATTCTGATCATGCTAAGTAGTTTTATATTCAAGTTTTTCATCTGATTCCTCTTCTTTCCCCCTTCATATTGTTATGAAATTAGGCCCAAAATCCGTGATTCTAATTCTGCAATTCCCCTTTTTTGATGGTTTATATATTAGAAATCCGCAATTCTCATTTCTGCAATTTCCAGCTCTGCAATTTGCATTTCTGCAATTCACAGCTATCCCTTTCTACTCTGTTTAAAAATTTGGAAGCATAACTTATTGATAAATGTATTGTTTCATTCTTAATCTCAAAATCTTGAGTTAATACTGCTGCAATTCCTACACTTGACAAATCAGTTTCAATAAATAAGTGCTTCTCCATATGTGGATAATGTAAAATAGGAGCTTCAAATTAAATTTAATTTTGTTAATCAAATGCTTCTTATTGTTGGTTTGTTCATCAAAACACAACCTTTTTACCTCAAATTAGTTGAAGTAAAGCTTTGAGCAATGTTGAACAATTTAAAATATTTCTTATAATAGTTTACCATTCCCAAGCAACTCTCAACTCAGTAACTGATGATGGACTTTTGAGTTTAACAATACTTTCTACCTTTGCTGGATTAGGTGCAATTCATTCTTAAGAAACAATTTGTCCTAAAACCTTGACAGAAGTTTGAACAAACAAGCATTTATCAATATTGACTTTCAAATTTGCTTTGCTAAGTTTCTTTAGAATCTGATCTACATCAATTATATGTTGTTCTAATGATGGACTAAATATTGTCACATCATCAATATAAACTACACAACATGTAGGCTGTAAGTCTCCAAGAATTTTTTCCATAAGCCTTTAAAACATGGCTCTGGAAGTTTTTATGCCCATTGGTAAAACAAGCCACTAAAATAACCCCATTAAACTACTGAACGCTGTGACTTTTTTTGATTTTGGATCCAGACGCATCTGATGATACCCTTTGGTAAGATCTAGTGTTGTAAAATAAAATGATCCTGCCATCAGTTTGATCTGATTGTCAATTCTGTGCATAGGATATGCATTATTTACTATATTTTTATTTACCATCCGGAAATCTATACATATACACAGACTCCATCAGGCTTACTAACACACACCATTGGAGCAGAAAAAGGACTTATTGATGGTTCAATAAACCCTGCCTTTTTTAATTTCACTATTTCTCTGTTAATAGCTTCAATCATTACCTTAGTTTGACAAGAAATATATGACTTAACAGGTTCATCATTTGACAACTGAATCTGATAGGATTTCTCTGTTATACCCACATCATGTTTGTTTTTTGAAAGGACATTTGTCCATTTTGATAAGAGTATTATCCATCTGGTTTGTTCCTCCTCAAATAAATGTGATATACCTTTCAACAAATTGATACCTTGCACCATAAGATAGAATGAATAATCTTTATTTGGTATAAATTTGACATCACTTGTTGATGCAATAATTCCTCTAGACATTGATTTGCTTGAAGAACAATATTATCATTACTGACATTTTGAACAGTTATTGTTTCCAGCAGATCTTTATATTTAGTCTAAAGAAATATTTCTCCCTGAATTTTTTTAGAATTCTTTAATACAAAAGCACATGTTTGGTTTGGACTGAATTGATCATAGACTACTTCAAGACTAGCTTTCTCTCCAGGTTTTAAGAGCATCAATTTCTTGCAATAAACCTTCACTTGAGTTTCTAAAATGATTCCCCACAGGTTGAGGAAAACTCCAGATTTCTTCATCCTCTTGACCAATCTTAATCCACCCTTCTTTAGCATTAATTACTTAATTTACAGCAGAAATCCAATTAACACCTAGTAGAATATCAAAATGAAGTCCTTCCAAAACAATTGCCAGAAGTTTGACAATACTACTCCCCGCCTGGATTTCTAATCCTCCAAATATCTTACTTTTCTTTTAAACTGTATTCACAGCTGACAAAAGGGTGAACATGATCTTGTCATCCTCAGATAATGATAGTCTAACAAAACATCCCTAGGACACAATCACACCTGAACATCCAGTGTCTATTACTGCTGTAACCTTTTGTTTGTTTACAGAAGCAGTGACAATCATTGTAGACCTGTTGGTCCATTCAAAACTTTTAGCAAAGCATGAAATGTTATAATCTTGGATGAATTTTTTCCATGAGTCATCATCTCCATTAATTATACGCTCAATCTCATCTTTACTAAATAAGATAAAGATCTTTGATTTTTCTTCTTTGTCCTTATTGACCTCTGAAGTGACCTTCTCTTCATCTTTATTATCTTGAACTGGTTTTAAACTCAAGACTTTCCATACTCTTTAATCACTTTTTCTTTTTGCAACCTCAATGTATTGATTAAAGGAATGCCGGTTTCTGCAGAGTCCAACCCTTCTATTATCTCTGCTGGTCTTTTCCCATCTGACCTTCTTTAGTTTTCTTTGACTTAATTGGTGTTCCATCAAGTTTAGTTTACTGAAACATTCTCTAGAGAATTCTCAAGATGTTCACAGCAATAACACTTTTTTCCTTCTTGTAAAAATCTTTCTCCCCCTTGAATTTAAGCGGCCTTGAGTCTCTTGAGTTCCTCTCTTAACTTTGTGAAATATTAATGAGCTACACTTGTGCCTGTTTCTAAATTTTATGATCAGCCTATGTGATTTTAATAAATATTACAATAATGGCTTAAACACAGGCAATAATTTAAGCCTTTGTTATAAATTACTAAAAAGGATTAAATAATCCAATTGGATGACCCATCTAATATATCCAACCATCTATTAGAGGCCAAAATCAATTGCATAATAATTAACTTGGGCGAAATTATACATGTTTTTATATCAATTAATTATAATTAAGATTGTTCTGATTAAAGGTATTGAAATCCAATCCTAATCTACTAATAAATTATATAGAGTGACAGACTTAGCAAGAATGCAGCCAATCACCTATTCTTGGCAAGAACCTATAATATCAACTAATTAGGGCATGTATCAACCAAGTTTTGGATAACTACAAATGCGCTCTTGGCTTAGAACCTCAACACATTCAATTATTGGCAAGCAAGCTTAACAAGCTCAGTCCTTACCAATTCCCTGCTTTCAATAAAATTTTTGACAAGAACTCTCTCCTATTTGCTAGGATAATTATATCTTGAATCTAGGCTAAATTTTATTAACAAATATTATTTCAGTCACACCTAAAGGATGACAGCCCAAGTACCTATGATGGCTTCTTTCTATAAGCATCCTTAACAAGATTACACTAATTCCCAAATACTCAAGACTGGTTAAAATCAAGATAATGATAAGATGCTTTGATAATTACTATGTTATGGTACTACTAAAACTAGGGAAATTAAGTCTTCAACACAGTACCTCACTAAATATTTCAAAGCCTAGATTCTCCTTCCCTTCAACTATAAAACTTCCCCTCTTTTCCCCAAAAAGAGTATCACTGATTGTTTCTTAATCAAGTTTAACCCAAATAATCTTAACTCTTCTCTCTTCAATTGGCTTAGCTGCCCTAAATTCTATTAAAGTTAAGTTTTAATCAAAGACTGACATAAGGAAATATACAGCTGGAACTAGCTAAAAACTGCAAACTATCCACAGAAGATAACCTTTGGCACTAGTCTTCATACTAGTGACCACATCTAGACTAAGCCCATCAAGCAAGCATCTCTGTGGAAGTTTCACAAACTCCTTGACTTCTTTTGACAAATCTGTCTCCGTCTTAGTTTTCTTTGAGGTTTCTTCACTTAATACTTAGTTAACCAATTTTTGTTTATATTGTTTTTCTTTTTCTTGCCTAATAACAACTTCATCTCTTGGTTCTGAATTGTCATAATAAGTTGCAAGATCCAACAATTTTGACCATGTCAACTCTGGTATAGCCAATATCTCTAAATGATGTTTTTGGATAGCTTGTCAAGTATTATCCAGAAACATTCAATAAACTTCCTTGGGCTGAACTATTGATGCAAAGAATCTATGGAGATTCCCAAACTTAGATGTATAGGTTTGTAAGAATCCATTCTCCCCTGGACGTAATTTCAATGCTTCATTTAAGGTTTGAGTAGGTATCAAAACTTGACACCAAGTATCCTTAAATCTTTTCTCCAAATCAACCCAGGTCTGGAAATTCTGTCCCTGATACCAAAGTAGGACATCTACTCCACAAAAGCAACCAAACAACTGTAAACAAGTATCACCTGATATACCATCTGTGGCATGTTTGAATGATCTGATAAATCAAAAACCATCTTTTTTTTCTCCTAAAAATGGTTCGATTTTTAGAGTGTATGCAGTGTCCAGTCTTGCATCTTGATTCCCACCAACATTATTAGCAGTCCCCTGCGTTGGGCTCCAAAATGTAGGAAAGAGCTTACTCAAATCCTTGTAAGTGGCAACTGCTAGACTAATTTGGGTTGTAGACATATGCGTGAGGATGCCTTTCTCTTTGTTTATTTACTGAATCAAAGCTTGTTTTTCCACAGGGGATAAGTCCTCCACGTACTTGTGATAAGCTTCTCAAGGTTTGCCTTCTGTAACTTCTCCTCTTAATGCTCTTAATATTTTCTGATCCTTTATTTCCTTAAGCATAGATATCTGTGATACATTTCTTATTAAAGACAACAATTACAATAAAAAGATATAGAATAATAATAAATCTTAATAGTTCTATATGAAAATAGTAAAATCTGTTATACAAAACAAACTTAAAAACATTTTTATTAATTAACCACTTTTATAGCCAATGATCAAAATCAAGGCAAACTTGAGGGTAAGTGTTCTGGGCGCTACATCTTCTTTTCCAAGCACAAACCCAAAATTCATCATCTTTGCATCAACCCTGACTGAGCTCACATCAGTCTTATCATTACTAATTGATGATATATCTCTTATATGCTCTTGTTCTGTATGAACTAAGCAGCTATTAACTCCTTGAGTTAATTAAAAAACTTGATAGCTTAGATTACTACATTATAATGATGAGATTTTCTATCATAGCATGTTTGTAAATTCCATTTGATTAATTAACACAACAATTAGAACCCATTCTTTTCACGCAATGAGCCTTGCTTGTACTGGAATGTAAATAAAAGTGTTTGTTCTATTAGTGTAATGAACCCAATTCATTCTACTAACATGAGTTATAAAAATCTTTGAGATTAAAACCTAATAATATCTGGTATTATTTCTGAATGCAGTTGATGACCCAAGTTAGACTTGCTAATCAACATTCAAAGACTTTTCTCTTCAACATGAATTACTCCTTTGAATAAATCATATAATTCTCATTAGAACTTTATATTTTAGTGTAATAAGAACCCAGTCCTTACCTTAAGAAGTGCAAAATAACAAGTCTTTCTTTTTAATGGGAAAGTAGCTTTACTACACTTATATTCTATGTTAAGTTTAGAACTAATTTTTATAACTTTGAAATTTCCAAAAGTTGACTTACTTTTGCAGAAATCAGGAAAATCAATTTAAATCTCAGTTATAAGGGACAGAATCCTTTGATCAGTCCTTTTGTAACCTCTATGTGCTTATTAGGATCTGGTCAAAAAAGGAAGATACCATTGAGCTTGACCCTGAGGGCCCTAAGGCCAATAATTTGACAATATAGAGGAAAAGCATCTACTTATATTATCTAGTATATAGTCATTGGTTCCAAAAATTTCTAGTATATATTTAAATCAGGTAGAAGGAAACTATTACAATATATGCCAAGAGTTCTAAATCATCACTTTATTTCTTATCAGGTTATTTAGAAGAAGTAAATGTGGATATAAAACTAAATATGTCCAGCCTTACAAAGAGTCAAACTTTCTGTGAACCCAAAAAGGTTTATTTTTTAGCCAACTAAGCTAAGAGTTGACAATTAATGACTATTAGCCCGGATTATATAAAATTCTCTTTTAGATCTAAAAATTAACCTAGATTTATAAACTATCCATAAAAGCTAAATTATTACTTGTGTTTATCAAAGTTAATCAGCTTTTAGGATTAGAAAGAGATGTTATCTTATTTTAAACCTTTTTCTTTATATTTGAATCTAAAGGAATAACATGGTTACTAATCTTTTTAGTCTAAAGTTGAGGTAGCAATCTTAAATCAAAGCTTTTATAATAATTTAGGATTTAGGTAAAATAGATTATCTCTATTGTTTAAAATTACAATTTCACTGCTGCATTAATGATTTCAGGGAAAATTTTTATAAAGATAGCAGTGGTTAAATTGATAGGAGCATAGTACCTTTACATCTACTATCTTCTTCTAAAAATATAAAAGTTAAAACCATCGCTAATTATTAAGAATAGTAAATGTATGTTTTTAGGAGGATCCTTTCAGTAACTACCTTTCTTTATAGCAAATACTATAAGAATCTTTAAATTGGCTAGCTTAGGTAGATATATAAGAAATATTATCTCAAGTGAAGAGTGTTATATTAGAATAAGTAGGAAATTTTTTTGGTAGATCAAAAAAAGATTAAAAACTGATATTTATTAAAAAATCTCAGAGTATAATATAATTTCTTTTCTTTCAAACTTTATCTATTGACCTAATAAATCATTTATTATCTTTTTTTATAAATAGAGTAGATGTTGTTGAGATAGGATATATAGTATTAAGAAGGAGGTGAATTATCAAAAAAAGAACTTTTATACTATTAAAACAGGTAAACAACATATGTTTGTCTTATAGTTATCTAAAAACAAAAAATAACTGCTTAGATAAGATATCCTCTTTCAATGTTAAATAAATATAAAGACTGAGGGCTGTTGCATTTTTTCATATAGAATAACCTGAAAGACAAGATAAATGTAATATATAATTTAACAAAAATCATATTATTGTTTTAGACTAGTATTAGAAATTCATTTAGCAACTAAACCTATATACATTATAATTGATAGACTTATAATTAAGCCCTAATTTTCAGATATTGATTAAGTAGTAATTTTTTAGTACTAGTATCTTTAAGTATCTACATGTAAATTTTAACTTCATAATCTCTATTAAACACTCAAGACCTAAAGTTAGTAATCCTATGACTTGTTACTAAAAGGGATCAATTTGTGATCAGTTTTAATTGAAAGAAATAAAATAGCTAAAGATATAGAAACATACAAAGTAATCAAACTAATTGAGATATTAAGATACAAGCTATATTTATCAAGACCCTTTTTACACTAGGTTGATTTTTCTTCTTATCACAAAGTTAAGATAATAATTAAATAATGTTTCATAGACTGAGTACTTATTTTACTATCACTTGACACCTTTTTAATATGAAATTATTGAAATATATACTATTAAGAGATTTATGTGATACCAAACAAATCACATAAGCCAGAATCTATACTCTAATTAAAACTCATCAATAATATCATAAATTACAGATTTTATAATTAATACTTATTATTGGAATAAAAAAGCTTCTAGGAAATTCTGAAATTTAATTAAGCTTCATTCCTTAAGTTGATTTATTTTATATGATGAGATATCTTGTAATCGTTTCAACAGTTTATGCTAATATGATACTGTGCAGGAACAAGTACATCCAGAAGAAAACAATTTTAGTTAAATAGTGATTCTTCAAATTGATTATGTGATTGTCACTGAAAGAACTATCCAAATTTTTTGTCTAATACACCAGCACCGTTTTCCATATATTCAGATCGTGAAAGCCACAGAGGATGGAAGGTTCCGAGAGAAGCCAGGATAGAACCTCCCAACCAGGAAGAATACCGACGCTCAGACGTCGAAGAAGGGCTTGATATTTTGATGCGTTGCTAATAAACTTTAGTAGTGAATATCTAAGTAAAAAAGTACCCCATATGCACTTGAGCTTAGCTCTTGGGTAAGCCGATCTATAAAGCCAGGGAATAAGGTGTTACCACCAGCTATAACTACATTTGAAAGAAGTTGTGGGCGTACTTCTACGTCACAATCATTAACAGATTCAAGTGCTAGTTGGTGAATCCCGATATATTCTTCGTTTGCAGTTGTCTTTTCAGTCATACCAAGGAAAGAACGTTGGGGCTGAAAGAGCGCTTCAGGATAAACAAACCTTTCGGGACCGAAAATATTATTGAAGCCATCTGGAAATTCGTAAGGCTTTCCAGGTCGGCTATCTACGGCTCTGTTTTTTGTTTAAGATTGAGAAGTTGTTTATACGCTTACTCTTGGTCATAGAAAGTTTCAAATACTTGACAAGTTGACTCTTTGAAATCTGAAAAAGCCGCCTAAAAATTCAGTAAAAGCATACCAAATACGACTTACTCGCAACTTGAGTTTATGAAAGCTAGAAGTAGCTTGGTTAGAGTTTGTTTGAACTTGCGGTTGCTGGTTGGCTGAAACTGGTTGACGAGACCAAATTTGATAAGAGGGTGTCAGGCTGTATTGATATTGCTTATGCAGGCCATCCTGTATACAATCAGTAACAAAATCTCCAGCAAGATTCTGTCTACGAATGCCTAGTAAAAACTTAAACAACGAAGTATATAAATAATACCTTTCTTTAAAGCATAACCATCAAAAACAGGAACCACTGAAGTGACCGAACTTCCTGAGTCTATGACAAGCCCCGTGGTTTTACCAGAAGCAAACCTACTCTTGTTATAAAAAGCAACAATGAAAAAGCTTACGCAGACAAAACGGCTGTGTTTGCAAGATAAAGAGCAGGAACATTGAACTTTTCAAAGGCTAGTTCGGCAATACGCTCGCGGTCAGTGGACCAGGGAGACTCGGTACATAATATTGGCTGTTCTGTCGAAGGGGTGCGAAGAACATTATCAAAACATTGTTCCCAGATAGCTTCGTAAGCATCCCAATCGGTAACTATATCAACAGTAATCAGACTATCTGACTTTTGTACCTGAAAATACCTTGTCCTTCTCTGTAAGGATTAACTGCCTCTAGATCAGGTGAGTATCCAACTGTTTCTAGCAAACCACCAACATAACGAGATTTATTCGAGGAGCCATTTGACTCTTTCGTGATAGAGTCATCAGAACCCCTAGAACCGATCCAAGTGGAGAACATGGCCCGTGGACAATCTTCACCAGCATGGCCAATTCGTGTGGTATCTGATCCAATGTCTAAAACCAAGGCCGAAATTTCATCTACAAAGATAAAATAAAAAAGCAGCACAAGACTAAAAGCAGTTTCAAAAAAAGAAGTACTTAAATCAATCGAGATGTAGAAAAAGTAAATATCATGCATTTTTAGCGTAAGGTTGTAAGCTATCTTAATCAAGTAGTTGGTGTTATGAAAGACGTACCTCCTCCATAATTAGCGCTCATTTTCTCAGGTAATTGATAAGAAAGACCAACCTAGGCCAGTTGACTTGATAAGTTTAAAAGTGTTCTTAGACCAAGTCAGTGTTTAAAGTTGTAACAGGACAATATGGAGAATATCAATAGCACTCGTCTCAAAGGTTCGAAGAACTTAAACCGGGATTTATTGATTGCGAAAAACAAAATAATTGAGTTTTGGGAAACGAGAGATTGAATGAAGTTAGTTAAAAATACATAGAGCACTAATAGAATTAAGCAGTATATAAAAAAATCTAGACACTTCGACGAGTTATTACTGATTGGTAAAGTCCTGACTTAAAGTAGTCGATATTGTGATAAACTTGTGTAAAGATGATGACAAGCCAAAGAAACAAAATTGTTAATCCAGTATTCTCAATGCTCTAAAACAATATATAAATGAATTACAATAATTTTAGAAATCAAAAATAATCAATATTGAAGATTCATATATATTTGATATGCAATATATAACTATAAGGTTTTAAATGAAAACAGTAATAAAAAAAACAAAGTAGTAACATAACAATGATAAGAAAAGATACTATAATGCTAAGTTAATTATATAAAGATGTCTTAAATTATGAGAAGAGATTTCTTGATCATATTTTCAAGTTGCAATTTATGATTTAATTTTTTTATTGATAACTATAAAGAGGTTTTTATTAAAGTTTCCCTAAAACAACAGCCATATAGATGTCATAAGCTTAAGGCAGACTTGTTGTATTTTATTCATATTATATCATATGATTGTAAATTTACACATCCCTTGACAAGAAATATGTTTCATCAAGGAAAAATGACAAGGATAGATCAACAAGCAGTTCAATTGATGATTTAATTATGTATATACTATATTAGTTATAAAGGTTATATCACTTAATCAGACAGGATAAAAAAGATTTATAGACATGGGATCTATAAATAAGCTAGTAAAAAGCTTATTAATTGAACATTGGAGCATCAATATATATATCCATACCCAAATAAAAAGGGAATAATGCCTCAATGCAATTAGGCTTTTAGCAATGAAAAAAGCGGAATTGCAA
>CAOJZF010000379.1:0-16333 GCA_948465475.1 Thalpophila matura
TTACTTGGCTCTCTATCTTCATCCAGATTTGTTTATTAATAATGACCTTAATTTTTCCCTGTTTGCATTTTATCAAAACTATCTGTCAATTTTTGGATTACTGATTTTTTTGCATTTTTGTTTGAAATCTGTAAATTATTTCCTCCGTTTTTCTTAATCTTATCTTGATCTGTACTAACAATTAAATTTCTTATTCACAATAATATATACATCTTCTTTTGAATTTTATAATTGTACTAAGTTGCCTATTAGAAATGAGATTCCCTGTTTGTATTTAAAACTAATTTCTTTCTGATGACTGTTCCTCAGCTCCATTTCTCCATCCCTTCCCCTATTTAATATCTTGATTTTTTATTATATAAACAAATCCTATGACATCTTCTCATTCTACTTTACTTCAACATTGAAGTCCTAATTGTTTCTAATCATTGGGCTTAATATGGGAGAGGTATTCCTGGGTTTTAGAAATATTAAGGACTTTTTTTATGTCAAAGTCTTGAATTCCTTGCCATATTTTATGTAACATTGCCATTTCTTTAGGCAGTGGTACATAGCCAGGATTTCCTAATCATAGATAGGATAACGTTGCTCCCTGTCTGTGAGCCTTTGTGAATAGTAAGCCACCAGAAACAAAGTCCCTCCTGATGTCATTTTCCAAAGCACACTGCCTATTGCTGTATCCAAAGCATTGGTCTCTACTTGGCAGGTTTTTTCATCTTGTGGATACTGTAATATTGGGGCAGTTGAAAGTTGTTCTTTTATCACCCATTAATTGATTTAACAGGATGGTTAACTCAAACAGTCCTTGATGAACTTACACATGTAAGAAACCATACCTAGGAATATTCTCAGTTCCTTTTGGCTACAAGGGGATGGCAAATCCATGATGGCCTTAATTTTGTCAGGGTTGGGTAGGATACCGTCTCTAGTGACAACATGTCCAAGGAATATGACCTCTTTCTTGAAAACTCACACTTGGTGGGTTTAGCTAGGAATTGTTTGTCCCAGAGTGTCAAGAGAACCAAAGAAACATCCTTTTGGTATTGTTCAAAGGAGGGGACTAGATGATTATGTCATCCAGATAAATTAAGATATGTTTGCCAATGTGTTTCTTAAATTCATTATTCATGAACACTGTGAATGTTAACAAACATTGTCATCCTAAAATTAAGGACAACACACTCAAAGGAGCCAAATTTGGTTTGGAAGGCTGTTTTTTGTTAAGCTTGTTCACAGACACAGATCTGATTGTAGCTAGAAGTTAGGTCAATCTTGCTGAAAGAATTTGTGGAACCAAGCTTGTCAAAGAGTTATTCCATGAGGGGAAGAGGATAACTATCTTTTATAGTGACTTTGTTGAGGGCATGGTAGTTGGCTACCAACCATAGGGAACCTCTTTCTTTGCAACAAAGATCACAGCCGCTTCAAATGGTGACTGTTATAGTCAGATGCCCCCCTAGGCTATTACCTTTTTGAGGTGCTTCAATAGAGCATGTTCTGTGACAGTAGTTAGTTTGTATAGAGGTCGGGCCTTTAAAATGGTTCCTTACAGCTCAGTCTTGAGTTCAAAGGACTGCTTAGGGGTAGACCTTCCAGATTTTCTTGGAATACTTCTGGGAATTGATTGAGTAGTTTTTGTACAATAAGGTCATGTGTTTATAGTGCGGATTCTGGTTTATGTTGGATGACCTGGAATTGACAAGTGTCAAGGCCAATCCCCTTTTCCTGTTCTTTGGTTTCCAGAATTTGCACAAATACATGATCCTTGAGGAGTTGGTTGTGTAAATTGGGATAGATCTTGTGGGTTACTCCATACTGTTGAATAGAGAGTACCAAAGAGTCTCAATCTATGTATGGTTTGTGGATTTTTAGCTAGTCCAACCCTAACACTATGTTGTATCTATTCATTGTTATAATTGGGCCTTTGATAGTGTAAGACAGGGAGGCAAAGTTGACTTGGAAGCTTCTGGCCTCTCCCTCTGTGAAGAGAAATTTACTGTTGGCCAGAATAACCCATTTGATAGCAGATGGGGTTCTGGCTAACTGATGAGTATCCGCAAAGGAACTAGCTACCAGAGTCTTATCTGCTCCTGTGTTGAGCAAGGCTACACCAGAATTTCTACAAAAAGTGAATGTGTAAAATAGAATACTAGAATTGTTTTTATTTGCAGTTAAATTAAAGAGGAGAGAGTTATTGTAATTGATTGTGAGGTAGTTGCTTTATCCTGTCTAGGGTCTCCATTACCCTCAGGTCCATCTTCTACAAGGTTAGCAATCTTGGTTTGATGGAAATTAGAGGTATAAAAACCTTGAGAGGGTTGTCTGGGAGGATTAGGACGTCCATAGCCACAACTGGAAGATACACCATGGTTGGAATCCCTGGACTGGGGTCTCTTGGCATTGTTGTTACAGTTGTTGGAATTTTCTATCTTCAGTTCTTTCTCTTTTTGGTTATGTTGTAAAGTAAACCAGATGGTATTACTCTTTTCTTTAGCATCTTTGGCTTTACAATATAAGGACTTGAGGGTGCCATAGTTGTTGAGCTGGATGTAACAAACAACATTAGGGTTAAGTCCATTGAGGTACATTTGTTGGACCCAAGGGTGATCAAAGACAATGTTAGGAGGGGTAGTTGCCTAGGTCTCTTGGTAAAGTTAATTGTTATCACCAATGGTTACCTTTTGTTTACCTTCTTGAGGGTGGCGGCAACACAAAGATTGTTGTTCTTTTGTTTGAATTTAGTGAGGAGGGATTGATGGAGCAACTTCTAGATAGACAAGGTAGGATTTTTGGAGGCCCATTTTTCAAACCACCAACCTGCATTGTGCTCCAGGAGCATGGTGGTTTCACCAACCCAAAACTACAATGGAACTCCAATCTAGGTGAACCAATTGCCATAGAGGTGACCCAATCGAGGGCATTATCTTCACTAATAACCAAAGGTAGGAAACTTGACTACCTTGAGAAAATTAAGGATGTGTGCTGGCATGGTGTCAGCTGAAGCTTTGGCAGTGAGTAGTTGTACAACATTGATTGGGATGTTCAGGAAATTCTCATTAGCCAAAGAGGTAAAATGATTGAGAGGAATAAGTAGGTTCCCATAGTGGACATAGTTTGGGGGAATTTCCACACCCATCTCAAAGTGGTGCCAGTTTTTAAGAAAGCCAGCCATGTCTTCTTGGAAACCAAAAGGGGTGTTTTGGGTTCTGATAGTTATGATTAATGGTATAGGAAGAAGAGAATCTTACGCTGCTACCAATTTTGAGGATTGTGTTAAGCACAAGCCTAAGTTGGAGAAGTAAGTAAGTAAAGTATAAGGAAATCATATTACACAAGGAATTTGGTAAAATAGAGAATAAGTTTATTTGATGATGACTGAGTTGTTTTTAATGGAATTATTATGATTAGAGTGGCGGTTATAGTTTGATCAAGTAATTCTTGATATAGGCTGATTATTAATTGAGTTTTGATCCATGTTCCTCCTACCAAGTTTGGCATGTTGACCAATTTCAAAGGTCAAAATTGGTGCTGCGGCAATCTTTATAGATGGAGAGCAGATATAAAAAAAAGTGAACCTAAAAATATCTACAAATCAAGTGATACATAATAATCAACCAATCCTTAATGAATAATTAAAAAAACAATAACATCTACCTGAAGCTTAAACTTTAAACTCAAAGAAAAAGAAATAGGTTTACTCTTATCTAGTTATACTTATAAATATCTAGTGCAAAATTTAATTTCTTATGGTTCTAGGATTAAAAATTTGTATCCATTATTATATAATCAATAATTTTTCTTTTTGGATTCATTTTTGAGATTAAGATGATATGAACAAATTAGGTAATATTGGGAGATTTTAGTCATGAGATATTTAGTCAAGATTTAATGATATTATATAAGCGAAAAATCAGCTATGTATTGATTTTTATCACAATTTAAGGGAATTCCTTTCTGTAGAATCCAATTTAATGGAAATTGTTGAAGTAATCATGAAAACTTTTATTACGTAAAGGACTTAAGCAAAAAAATATTTACTAAATTATATTCTATACAAAGAGATGAGAGATTTTGAGATATAATATAAGATTGGTCAATTGATTACCATATTGTAAAAATACTTGGATAAACTTGATCTTTTTTGTTCTTCCATACTTATGTATGTTCCATATTTTTATAAAATTAATTATATTGTTGAAATAACAGTGAATTTTAAGTAATAGTTCCAATTAAGAGATTATAGATTCTTAAAACCTTCTAGGTTTTAGGAGTATAAGTTTTAAATCTAACTAATTCTCTTCCCTCCATTAATTCAATAATTTTAGTTATTATATCTTCTCTCAGTTCTGCCCTATTAAGCTATTAATGTATCACCCAACTTTTTTATAAATCACTATATTCAGAACCAGACTATAAATTAGTGATACTACATTCTAAAAAAATTACATGATATTAATCACCAAATGTATATTAATAGAAAGATTTATAGTTTAATATATCAGAGTATTAATCAAATAATTGAGGGGTTAATTTTGTATTGAACTACCAACCTTTTACCAACTATCTATCCTTAGTACTTCTTAAATAATTTCACTCTTACTTCTTGACTACCTGTTGTAAATAAGTTGTTTCTTTGTTAAGTAACTTTATTTCAATTTAGTACAAGGAGTATGGTCACACAAGCATGGCTTGTGATATCTTTGAGACAGTTGATTGTGGTTATTTTTGTCATGCAAGTATAACTTGTGTGGTCTTTGAGGCCTCTGACAATGTAATATTAAGGAGCATTATAAAGCAAATTCAATCAGGTTAGGTATTCATAATAGGATAGATCTACCTGTGGGAACGTCTATAGAATGACAGAAAAAGGACATGCCATGTTTATCAAAGGGTTTATTATGTCTTAATAAGAGAATTATAAAAAGTTCAATATTCTATATAAAAAAAAAGACACTGTTAAAAATTGTAAATATTTTAATTATGGGATAAAAAATTCATTTATGGAATGAGTTTATGGATTAAGAGTGTAAAATAGTTTCTGTGCTAAGATATTTGTGAAACTTCCACAGAGATGCTTGCTTGCAGGCTTAAGGTCTTGAGGTGGTCACTAGTATGGAGACTAGTATCTAGGTTCTCTTCTATGGTAAGTTTTTATTTAGATAGTTCTAGCTAAGAGATTCCTTATATCTTTTATGTATAGTCTTAGTAAATACTTAAATCTAGTATAGAAGTAAAATTTAACAGCAGCAATGGCAGTTTTAAGAGAGAGAATATTGTGTGTTTATTTTAAGGAAAAGAGGGGGGTTTATATAGTTGAAGGGAAGGGGAATCTAGGCTTTGAAATATTTAGTGAGGTACTGGGTTGAAGTCTTAAGTGCCCTAGTCCTAGTAGTACTATAATATAGTAATTATCAAAGCATCTTATCATTGTCTTAAATTTAACCAGTCTTGAGTATATGGGATTTAGGCATAATCTTGTTGAGGATGCTTATAGGAATAAGCCATCATAGTTACTTGGGTTGCCATCTCTTAGGTTTGACTAGAATAATATTTGTTGATAAGAGATAGCCTAGATTCAAGGTATAATCATCCTAGTAAATAGGAGGGAGTTCTTGCCAAAAATTTAAATAAAAGTAGGTTCTTGGCAAGAATTGAGCTTGTTGGGATTCCTTGCCAAGAATCAAACATTTTGAGGTTTTTTTCCAAAAGTGCGCTTGTAATAGTAATTGTTTGAGATTTGGTTGAAGGATGTCTCATTTGATTAGTATTACAGGTTGTCACCAGGAATAGGTAATTGGCTGTATTCTTGCTGAGTCCGTCATCCTACATAATTTATCAGTAAAATAGGATTGGACTTAATTGTCTTCAATAAGAATGATATTAATTATCATTAACTAAATTATATAGAAAATATGTATCACTTTGCCCGGGCCAATTATTAGTATAATTGAGGATTCTTGCTAGGGATTTGTCTACGCGTGGATTTTTGGCAAGCATTGGCCTCTATTTTATGGTTAATTATAAGTTGGATCAATTAATTGGATTATTTAATAATTAATAGTAATTTAGAGAAAAGGCTTAGATTATTGCCTGTGTCTAAGCTATTTTTGTACCATTGACTATAGTTACATAGGCTGATCATAATTTATAGAAATAAGCACAAGTGTAGCTTGTGAATGTTTCACATTCCCCCCCATATGATTAGTCAACGGGGTGAAGATTAATAGTTATAGAGTGTCTTCAGCAAGTTTCTCATTATAACTTTTTAATTGTTTGAAAATATAAACCCATATAAAAACTCAAAAGATATCAACAAATTTGTAACTTGTATTATGGGTTCTATTCAAGAATATGAGACCAACAATGTTGGTGCTGACTTGGCCATTCCTAGGTTTACTTTGACTCTCATTTGTTATTTAAATACCAAGGATCCAGTTGAGAAACATGGTTACTTGGACGTGGTCAGTGACAATGTCACTCACTTAATTGTACGTGCTAGTTACTATGCTGTTCTGGACAAGGTCCAGGCTGTGGCCGCTCATGAGCTGGCAAGCCGTCCAACTGAACGTGCTGGAGCTACTGCTGATGACTCTAAGAGGTACCATACTTGTCATTCTATTTCTCAGTGGGCAACATTAGAAGATGATATGCTTGACCTAGAGCAGCCTATTATCAAAGAAGGGGTGGAATACCTCTTCCATTATGACACTAGAGCTCTGATGAGGGGAGAAGGCCCAATTGTCCTTCTTGTTCTGCGCCACAAGGATCAGTGTGCTGAGTTTATGTTCCTCTTGAGTAAGGTTAACAAGTTTTTTAGCCATAGTCTTGGGGAGAGACTTAATCTCTATATTATTACTCAAGATCCTGGGGTGGCAACCAAGGATCTCTGTCAGATGTTGTTTGATGAAATGTCTCAATTGGAGGTTCCTGATGTTCTGGCACTTCTGATTATGCCACTAGTCAGAAATTGTTTCCTTTCTTGGAATCAGTGTTCTGTCTCTGGGGTATGGCGGCCAACTTCTCTTGTAACCCTATTGTGGAGTTGGGTAACAAGGCTTGTCATAATAGTACTAGCCACATCACCAATTTAACAACGGTGGCTCTTCAGTTCTTGGCATATAAGCATTATTGTTTTTCTAAGGTGACAATGTGTACCCTTGGTCACACTATCTTCCATATCAGTACACAGCCTTGTACTCTAGAGGGAGATTTTCCTGGTTTGTGGCAAGTTGCCATTCACTTAATGGATGCTTCTCCTTCTGACTTGCGGGGTCTGTACCAATATATGGAGGATTTTGCCATGGATTGTTCAATACTTGCTGGCTGTTTCTCTGTGGTACAGAACCATTATTGGTTGGCTCTTTAAAAAGAACAATATTGTTCTGCCCATAGTTCAATTCTCTTTCCTATCTACTCAGGCCTGCTGGTACTGGTTAAGTGCAATAACTGCAGTGGCTTGTATCTGTCATTGATTGGATTGGAAAGCCTGGCTAAATGAGGAGACAGAAGAAGTAATTCCAATAGGGGATGGATTTTCGGCAGACTAGATAGTTCCACAATGGTTGAACCAACAGAAGGTAGTGTTTAGGCTTGCAACAAATTTCTGTCAGAGAGAGATAGAGGCTTGGGAGCAAGGGAGACATCAACAAAGAAGAACTCAATAAAGTTTTCTATCTTTGCTTATTTCTCCTTTTTGTTTTTACCTCTTTTTTTATAATTTTAGACCAGTATTTGTCTTATATATTAAGTGTGTACTCTATTTTTAAGTTGTCTGTTAGAGATTTCTTTAAAGTATAATTGAATTATCTGTTTTTTTCTATTATCTCCATAGATCCATTCCATAGGGTGGATAGTTTATTAATCCTTCCAAACCCTCTATTGTGGTAGAACATTACATGTTCTCCTACCAAGAAGGATCCTAGGGGATGTCAAGACAGGCAGCTATATTGCTAGCCTTTGTCTTCTGTAATAATAGATTGGAGTAGGCCTCTATTTGCAAAGTTACTAGAGTAGTACACAGTTGTTTTAGGTTATTGTAATAGCTTAGGGTATTAGATTTTTTAATTAAGGTGTATAGCAATGGTAGTAAGGCTGGTTGTCAATTATAGAGTAGTTGGAAAGGAGTATGTTTAGTGGAGTAGTGATAGCTTATGTTGTAAGCAAAGACAGCTGATTGGAGATGATTGTTCCAGTTTCTAGGCTCTTCTACTACTAACTTCCTTAATATTCTTTCTAGAGTGGCATTGACTCTTTCTACTGTACCATAAAATTTGGGATGGTATGGAGTGGTCAACACTCCTCTGATTCCCATCAGGTATTTTAACTTAGGTAGTACTCTACCCATGAAGTTGGTGGTGTTGTCATTTAATAAGAATTGGGGGCAGCCATGTCAACGTATCATTTTTTCTTATACAAATTTGGTTACAGTTCTTGCTCCTAAGTCTTTTACTGATCAAGCTTCTACCCACTTGATGAGGTGATCTATGGCCACTATTATGTATTTCACACCAACAGTGCTTGGTGGAAGTGGTCCTATTAGATCCATAGACACAAAGTGCCATGCAAATTTAGGTTTAACTAATTTATAGGTAGTTGAAGGTTTAAATCTAACTTTTGACTGACAAACTAAACAAGAATTGATATATCTTGTAACATCAAAGTTGATGCTTTCCCAGTAATAATCTTTCTTTATCTTTTCCATAGTCTTAATTAATCCTCCATGCCCAGTGAGTAGATGTGCTACTTTTATCACTTTAGGTCTATTGAATTATTTTACAAAAATACAGGACTTACCATCTAACTCCTTGAATAATTGTCCCTTTTGATAGGTAGTGTTTGCAGATAATTTACCTAGGATCTGTTTGATCTCTGGTACTTCTTTATTCCACTCCTTAGGTTGATTTATCAGGTCATAGAGCTTATCTTCTTCTGGTATTAGAGCATAGTTAGTAGGCAACCTTGATAATCCATCAGCGTTCTGATGCTTTGAGCCAGCTCTATATTCTATGGTGTAATCATAGGCTTGAAGTTTTATAGCCCATCTAGCTAATCTTCCTTCTGGTTCCTTCAGGTTTTTTAAGCATTGAAGAGAGGAATGATCAGTGACTACTTTAAACTTAGTCCCATGTAGATATACCCTGAACTGCTGATAGGAGTAAATTACTACTAAACATTCACATTCAGTTACAGTGTAATTTCTTTCAGCTTGGTTGAGCGTTCTAGAATATTAGGCTACTGGATGTTCTTCTCCTTGATCACTGATATGGGATAAAATTCCACCTATAACTGTTAAAGAGGCGTTGGTTTGTACTATGAACTGTTTATCAAAATTTGGATACATCAGTATTGGAGTAGTCATTAGTTTTATCTTCAATAAGTTGAAGACTTTGGTTATTTTTCATTCCATAGGAAATGCAAGTTTCCTTTAAGGAGATGAAAAAGGGACCCGGCTATTTGTGCAAAGTTGGGTATGAATCTTTGGTAATAACCTATCATCCCTAAAAGCACTTGGATATCCCTTTTATTTTTGGGCTTGGCCATTTTCTTTATGGCTTCCAATTTGCTCTCCTGTGGTTGTAGGCCTTCCTGGTTTATGATATAACCAAGGTATTTCAATTTTTTCTTGAAGAAGTGGCATTTCTTAGCCTTCAACTTCAGATTATTTTTGAATAGACTACAAGCACCTCTCTTAGATGATCTAGATAAATACTTAAAGTCTTGGAGAATACATTTATGTCATCCAGATATACTAATACACAGGAAATCTTTAGATCTGAGAGTACATTATCCATGGTTCTCTGGAATGTGGCTGGAGCATCACATAGTCCTTGTGGCATTCTGGTAGGCTGTAAAAGTACTTGAGGTCTTAAGATGGCTGCTTTTTACTGTTCCTCCTTAGTCAAGTCTATTTGCCAATAACCGCTCACTAAGTCCATGGCACTAAAGTACTTTGCTCCGCCTAACCTATCCAGTGCGTCTGATATACTAGGTGAAGTATAAACGTCTTTCCTTCTTATCTCATTGAGACTTCTGTAATATATCACCACCCAGTTTGTCCCATCCTTTTTCTTAACTATAAGGATTGGTGACAACTATGGTGATTTAGAGGGCTTGATAAGTCCAGCTTCAAGTAACTTGTTAATTTCTTGATTAACTTCTGTGTCACCAGCTTGTGACTTTCTTATTGTCCTACTCTTGATGGGTGGGTTGTCCCCAGTGTCAATGTTGTGTAGTATATCCTTAACAACTCCCAGATCATGTTCATTCTTGGAGAAAATGTGATCAAACTCTTTAAAAATTCTGATAGTTTTCTCTTGGTCTTCCAAGGATTTGCCAGTCAACTGATCTCTATGGATTGCTGCATATACTGATTGCTCAGGATAATCCTCAAGACCCATGGCTGCAAAGTTTCCATAAAGTTTTACATCTAGTATCTCTGTATCTGCTATAATATCTAGGAATCCTATTATTTGGTTCCTTTTTATATCTAAAGTACAGTCTGTGAGGTTCCCTAGTATGACCTCTGTTATAAAATATGTTATTTAAATTATTAGGTAACTTTATTATACATATAATCTGAGTTGGATCACATGAGTATGTCTCATGATGTCTTTGCAACAGGTGATCATAGTGAAGGTTTGTCACGCAAGTTTGTCTTGTGTGGTCTTCAAGACCTCCAACACTATTACAATAATGAGTGCTACAAACACTCACGTAGGGTTTTTATATTAAAGTACTGTTTGCCTATGGTAATGTCTGTAGAGTTGCCTCTCTATTGTAGTTGACAAAAGTGCTTTGTAATGAGAAATTTCAGACAAAGCCACACTTTGGTTATCAAATGGTTCTTTATGCCTTGTTATGAGAATAAGGAAAAGTTTGATCTCCTGTATTCAGTTAAAAGGTTACAAGTGTGTCTAGTGAACTTTTTAGGTACTTAAGGGGAAAAAAATTCTCTCTCAATAAGGGATATTTTTTGGAGTGAAATAGGAAAAATAGTTTTCAAACTAGGAGATTAAATTACAGAGCTTGATCCGCATAGAAACAAAAGGATTGAATTAATAGAAATCCTTTTGTTTTCCCCTAAGATGAGGGAAAGAAGTAGGAATTAGTTAAATTAATTGAATTCATCAATGGTTTTAAATGTGTTAAATTGAGAAATCGCTCAATTTGGAAGCAAAGTTAAGAAATGCATTTTAGTTGAAAGATAAAATTCACTATTGGGAATGGATCAAAAGGAACTTTCATAATAAGTTGATTATAGAGAATCATTGGGTAGAAGAAATTCATTTCAAATGAGAAGAAATAACCAAGATGCCCAGATGTCTAAAGGAACTATAAAAAGTTATAGATTAAGAAGGTCAAAGAGGTTATGCTTCCAGAGACACTTAAAAGTTATGCTTTCATCAAGTGTGAATTTTTTTTATAATAATAAAAAATAAAGTTTTACTTATATAAAATTATCTTAGTCTTTATTTGTGATAAGATAATTAGTTGTTAGTAGTTAGATTCTTGTTTACCACTCAAGAGTTCTAAAAAGAACACGTTTTTATGGTAGCTTGTTGAGGTTGTCTGAGGGCTTCCCATTTTCTAGTTATAAAACTATTTTTAGGGGCACTTGTCTTTAAGTTAAGAATTCTGTGGAACCTACTCTGATGTCAAGCCAAGTTGTAAATTTGTTGCCCAAGTCTAATGAAGGTTTCCTTTGTAAAGTGAAAGACCAAAAGATTATTGCCGCTTTATCAGATATCCTTCTAGAGAATGAATCCTCCAAAGAATACATTGAGTACATTAAGGAAATATCAGAAGGAGATAAAAGAAATCTTATTATTTTCATAAATAAAGATTTGGCAAATTTACTTGATTAGATGATTTTCAAGTTGAAATTGCTTGCGTGCAGTATAACAAAATTGGCAATCTCTTTCAAACAACCTCTAATGGTTTTTCTGTGCTGAACACTAGTCCAGGGGCTACCCATGGCTCCTTGAGAGTTTTAGACTTGGGATTCACCAGATTCCCATGTGTTTCAGGAGGTAGCTGCAAGGTTAGTCCAGTAGAGATGATCTTCTGAGAGTATGCTGGGATCTTTACTGGTTTATAACTCCTTATAGGGATTCCTTTATGGCAGCTAATATTCTTTGGTAGAGACTTATCCTTCACAGCTTTCTTGGTATAGTGAACTAGTATTACACCATCATCATATATAATATTATTAGCCTGTTCCTTTGAGAGATCTGCTCCAATTTTGTTATACATAGGAACTGTATATCCTATGATAGTGAATGTTCCCTGTCCATAATCGGCTATGGCTAGGTACTGTACCAAGAAGGAGGTTCCCAGAAGGATGTCATAACCATCACTATCTAATAATATAGCTGGGGCGCTCATTTGCATGCTGCCAATTTGGAGAGGTAGAGCACTATAGGCTCCTAAAGCAGTGGTGACTTCCTTCCTTGCTGTGCCAAACTTCTTATCACACTCTATGTCCAGGGCTAGTTTGATCTTCTTCATGAGCCTAGTGGAGATTACATTTCTAGGTGCTCCTGAATCAATAACTGATTTGACCTTACCTTGTTTACCCATAATACAATATGAGAGCAGGTTGAGCCTTCTGGTATAACAAATATGTGTTCAGTTTTTGAGAATTGTTCAAAGAACTTTTTCAGGTCTTTAGCCAAAGAAGGACTGAGTTTAGCCAGTTTATCCAAAGGGAACATTATGAAGCCATGATTGAATAAAGAATCAGGTAGGTCTTCATTGTCCATATTGGGGGATAATCTTTCTGACTCTAACAACTTGTGAGCAGAGGGTTTTGCAACCTCTTTCTCAGCTTCCAACAGGTTTTCCTATGATAGTTATTGTTGTGATCTGGCCATAGCAAGAATTTCCTGACTAGTAGTATAGTAGATGGATTCATTAGTAAAGTCTGCATCACCAGTTACATGAGACCTTAGTAATTTAGGTTGCTCATTCTCACTTACATTCTCCAAATCCTCTATACTACAGTTATTAGGAACATAAAAATTATCAGCAAAGTAAATTGTTCCTTTATATAATTTGCTTGTCCTTTTCCCAAGGAAGAAGGCTTTACATAGTGGACTTAGCGTGGTTTCTTCCCTCAACAGTCACTAGTCTTGTGCCCTCTTCTTATACAATTATCACAGAAGTCTCCATTATACTCATATGTCCTTTTGGGACAGTTATGGTTAGGGTCAACTTGTGGAGGTGGAGGAAGACGTGCTTCTCTCAACTTTTTAGCACATATCTGATTCCAGATATCTTCAACCTTTACTGTAAGGGTGGTGCTTCTGAGGAAACTAGCTATATTGATAGGGTCTGTTTCAATAGCAAGAGTGTGGGTCATTGCTGAGGATAACTCAGGGAAAGTTCTTACAGCATGAGCCATGGCTGTTCTACAACTCTTGCTGGAGAGAGACCCAGCACCTATGAGTCTTTGGGCAGTGACAAGGTATCTAGTGGCAAAGTCATCTAGGATTTCATTATCCTGAATCTTGATTTATAGGAAAAGATCTCTTTGGGAATCCATATATACATTTGATCTAAATTGTTTAATCAAGACGTCCCTTACTCTCTGGAAGGTGACCTTCTTTCTCTGAACCTGGGGCCAGACAATGTCTTTATGGACCCCTTGGAGGGTGTTCAGAAGACCCATGGCTCACTTATGGTCAGGCACTCCTCTAGATTCTGTTTCAAACATAGATACATGATTGTGTATACTATATTCTGGGTTATACATTTGAGCAAGAGTGATAGGTCAAAGAACATCTCAACGTGAAGATGGTTCATACTCTTGTCCACTGTTAGGATTGAGACCATGGTGGGAATCTGGGCTGGAAGTGTCTTCAGTAGAGGAGGTATCCAAATCACTATTTGCAGAGACTATGCTTCTTTTGGATTTCCTCTTTTTCTCTTTCTTGACCTTCCTGGCTTTTTTAAGCTCCTTTACTGAGAGTTCATTAGGGGCATAGTAAGAGTCTTCACTGTCACTCAGAACAACAGTGGGGATGGTAGTGGATTTAGAGAGCTGTTCCAAGTGGTGTAATCTTTGAGAGTTTTGATTCCTGAACTTGGTGGGACTCCTCTTGGTGAACTAGTCTATCCTCAAGCTCTTCTACCTCTTTCTTGATAGAAGTGATGATCTCAATGTAGCCAATAGCTTCTATATTATTGTATTGGGCCAGGTTCTCTACATAACTTTTCACTTAGGGAAATTCCAAAGTAATCTCAGCACTCTCAGCTCAGAGGGCTCTGGATTCTCTCTTGAGCTCATCCAGTTGGTCTTGGAAGGGTTTGAGCATCTCATCTATTTCAGCCTTAGATGTATTTCTACCCTTGGAATCTTCAGGATCAAGGTCTATGATGTGGCAGGCACTGTCCTTCTCAACCACAAGGATATCTAGTCTTTTACTAATGAATTCTAGGTTAGAACTCAGCTTCTGGAGTTCAGAACTCCTACGGGAGTCAAGGAGGAAACTTGCCTTTTAGTAGCCATGAGGCCATTTTGAAGAAAGTCCAATCTCTTGTTCACCACTTGAAGCCATTCCTCACTGAAACCTTTGTTGCCTAATCTATGGAGCAGGTGCTCTTGAATAGTTATATCTAGATCCCCCATAGTGTGGTTGTAGGTTTGGGCTACATCATGTACCTTTTCATTCACCTGGTTGATGCAGTTTGTAAGATATTCCAGATTATAGAGGACTGAATCTTTAATAGAAGCTACATCATGTTGTAGACACAACTGTTTTCTGATGACATTCTTAAGTTCCAACTTATACCGGGCTAGGGTCTAGGCAGTACAAGATAACCCAACATGTAGATAGTTGGACATCATTTTTCTAAGCTTGGTATTAGTATTGATACCAGCTTACACCTGTTCTGGGGTGAGGTTTAAGCTGGCCTTGATGACATTGATGCCTTCCCCAGCGGGATCTTCACCAAGTACAGCAAAGTCTGGGTCATTGGTATTATTGAAAGTTCCATTTAGCAATTATTCTAAGGCTTCACTATAGTTTCCTTGGTTTGAAGGGGTTCCACGTAGTAGGAGACTACTAGATCAATTTCACTAAAAGGTAATACCTCATCAGGGTTGTTGATTCCTGATTTCACAAAACTGTGTTTGAGGTCTCTCAAGTTTCCTACTTTGGGGAAGAGTTCTCCCATGTTCTTGGAGAAGTTATACTTGGGGTCCACATTTCTGAGAGTATCAAAGGCAGCCATCTCAGCAAGCTGGTCCTCAAGGGCATCATATTGATATTCCTGGTACATCTTGGGTGTCTTGTTGTCTTTTTATGTTTCCTAATGTCTTGTTCTTTAGCTACTACCCCTGTAGTGAGCACTAATGTGAAACTTCCACAGAGATGCTTGCTTGCAGGCTTTAGGTCTGGAGGTGGTCACTAGTATGGAGACTTAACCTAGGTTATCTTCTGTGGTAAGTTCTTGTTTTAGCTAGTTCTAACTAAGAGATTCCTTATATCTTTTATGTATAGTCTTAGGTAAAGACTTAACTCTAGTAAAGAAGTAAGGTTTAAAAGCAGCAATGGCAGTTTTAAGAGAGAGAAAATTGTGTGTTTATTTTGGGGAAAAGAGGGGGGTTTATATAGTTGAAGGGAAGGGGAATCTAGGCTTTGAAATATTTAGTGAGGTATTGGGTTAAAGTCTTAAGTGCCCTAGTCCTAGTAGTACTATAATATAGTAATTATCAAAGCATCTTATCATTATCTTGATTTTAACCAGTCTTGAGTACTTTGGATTTAGGTGTAATCTTGTTGAGGATGCTTATAGGAATAAGCCATCATATTTACTTGGGTTGCCATCTCTTAGATTTGACTAGAATAATATTTGTTGATAAGAGATAGCCTAGATTCAAGGTATAATTATCCTAGTAGATAGAAGGGAGTTCTTGCTGAGAATTTGAATAAAAGCAGGGTATAGCAAGAATTGAGCTCGTTGGGATTCTTTGCTAAGAATTAAACTTGTTGAGACTCTTGCTGTGAGCGCACTTATAATAGTAATTGTTTGAGATTTGGTTGAAGGATGTCCTATTTAATTAGTATTACAGGTTGTCACTGAGAATAGGTAATTGACTGCATTCTTGCCAAGCCTGTCACTCTATATAAATTATCAGTAAAATGGGATTGGATTTAATTGCCTTCAATAATAATGATATTAATTATCATTAATTAAATTATATAGAAAATATGTATTATTTTTCATGGGCCAATTATTAGTATAAATTGAGGATTCTTGCTAAGGATTTGTCTACGTGTGGATTTTTGGCAAGCATTGGCCTCTATTAAATGGTTAATTATAATTTGGA